>CATIWM010166457.1:0-12272 GCA_949671775.1 Mallotus repandus
ATCAAGCATGGCATAAACGTCTAGGACACCCAAACTCTAATGTACTTTTTGCTTTGCTAAATTCTGGTTTACTTGGGAATAAAAAGTCACAAACTCTTAGTGCTGTTCAATTTGATTGCAATTCTTGTAGGCTTGGAAAAAATAAAGTTTTGCCATTTCCCACTCACACACCTAAGGTAGTCCAACCTTTTGATTTGATGCATAGTGATGTATGGGGAATGGCGCTAGTTACTTCCCATTCTAACTACAAGTACTTTGTCACTTTTATTGATGATTATAGTCGCTTCACATGGATTTATTTTTTGCATTCTAAAGATGAATTGTTTTCTGTTTTTAAGTTTTTTTATGCACATAGTTAGACCCAATTTTTTGCCAATATCAAAATTCTTCGTTCTGATAATGGGGGTGAATATATGTCTCATTTATTTCAAGAATTTTTTCAAAACAATGGTATAATTTCTCAAAGGTCTTGTCCTTCAACCCCTCAACAAAATGGGGTGGCTGAAAGAAAGAACCGACACCTTCTAGATGTTGTTCGCACCCTTCTATTAGAGTCATTTGTACCCGCTCATTTTTGGTGTGAAGCTCTCTCCACTGCTGTCTACCTCATCAATAGGTTGCCTTCTCCCTCCTTAAACCATGATTCTCCTACATTAATTACAGGTCTGATTGTCATAATGTAGATCTGATTGTCAGAGTACAGCTTACAGGTCTGATTGTCATAATGCAGATCTGATTGTCAGAGTACAGCAGAATCATATGTGACTGGGTCTGCTTGTCAGAATACAATCTGATTGTCAGAATGTATTCTGACTATACAGTCTGTAACAATTTGATTGTCAGAATGTATTCTAACTATACAGCCTGTAAAAATCTGATTGTCAGAATGTATTCTGACTATACAGTCTGTAACCAACTAATTCCTTTGACAAACCTTCTTAAAGATGAGTCTATCACCAAACCTTCCCTTCCACAAACCCAAAAAAGAAGAAGGTGAAGGCTCTTGATAGAAACATAATTATAAAAATAACTACTATATATTATTCCACCTGCTCGTATGATATAGAGTGCACAGTAGACAAACATTGAAACAAACTTGATCATCTTTATCTTGAAACATCATGAAACGGTCACAAATATATATGCAGTATCATCATTATTGTCATCTTCTTCATTTCTTGAAAGGAATGGCTCTTATCACAACCTGGTGGTAAAGAGCTGCAAGTGCTGCTCCAATAAATGGACCCACCCAGAAAATCCAATGTTCATCCCAACCTTGGTCCTTGTTGAAGATGATTGCTGCACCAAGACTACGAGCTGGGTTGATGCCCGTTCCTGTAATTGGGATGGTGGCCAAGTGCACCAAGAAAACAGCGAACCCAATTGGCAGAGGTGCCAAAATAGGAACATGGGAGTCTCTGGCGCTTCTCTTGGCATCAGTAGCAGAGAAGACAGTGTAGACAAGAACAAAGGTACCAACAATCTCAGCACCAAGTCCATGACACGTCAACGACACATATCTCCACTGCTCTACAAATTGCAGATATTTTTACCAAATCCATGACACGTCAGCGACACAACTTTCTTGTTAACAAATTGATGCTTGTTGACTTACCAGCATCAATTTGAGGGGGGATGTCAAATGAATTGGTTGGTTACAGGCTGTATAGTCAAAATACATTCTGACAATCAAATTGTATTCTGACAATCAGACCCAATTAGATATGATTCTGCTGTACTCATACAATCAGATATGCATTATAACAATCAGACCTGTAATTAATGTAGTGTCTCAACCATACTAATGAATGTAGTGTATCCTAGAATTTGTATATAAATATGTTTATACACTGAATGAACGACAAGAATTAAGCTTCTATTTCTCAAGTTTTCTATTCTGTTTTGTCATTAGCCATACTGAATGAAACAATTCCAAACAAACAATCCTTGGTTAATGTTGGTGAAACAAACACTCCAACATTTATGTTACCTTTGTTCTAAGTTCAAGGTTAATTTTATGCTTGAAGTATTTGATTATGCATGTGTCATGTTGTTTCATTTCTCATTTGAGTATAGAGTGAAATGTTTGATGATGTGTTACAGTTTCCTTGGAAAGACGTATCAATTTTGCCAGTGCAATGGCATGCTTTATGTTTGGGTTTATTTGCCTCAATTATAGCACCTTTTGGAGGTTTTTTTGCTAGTGGATTCAAGAGAGCTTTTAAGATCAAGGTAATCTGTTGTTAACATTAAGCTGCTTAATTTAAATTTTCCAAAAATTAATATTTCGTTTTTTACTTTTTTGGGGCTTTGTCTCAATAAATATAGGATTTTGGTGATAGCATACCTGGACATGGGGGTTTTACTGATAGAATGGACTGTCAGGTAATCTGTCTGTTTTTCACCGACCACATATTGTACTAAATTTAATTGTTTAGCTAGTTTTTTGTTGTTTATTTGCGTGTTGCACATGTTACATTTTCTAAATTTAATTGTTTGGCTAATTTTTCCTTGTTTCTTAGCATGTTGCACATGTTATATTTTCTCCATCTTCTATTTATTATCTTTATTCCTCTTGTGTATTAGAGGTTAGCTGTTTTATTTATCATATCATTTCCATAATGCAGATGATAATGGCTGTTTTTGCTTACATCTATCATCAGTCATTTATCGTTCCGCAAGACTATACAGTTGAGATGATTTTGGATCAGGTAACTGTTTTATTTTGTAGTAAGAAGCCTAAACATGTAGAAATGAGACCTTTTCCTCCCAAGTTTTTTGTTAGTGTTTTTATGCCTAATCTGGATGAGGCAAAAAAGAATTACTGCTGCATCCTGTAATTAGTATGAACAAAATGCCTCAAATTTTCTGGTGCAGATAACGGGAAGCCTTACTCTGGAAGAGCAGCAAGCTTTATATACGAGACTAGGACAGATATTCCAAGACAGACAATGGATGCAACACTAAAGCTTTGCATATGGTTGTATCTCCGGGTTGTGACAAGCAATGGTGTTTTCCTGAACCTCAACCCTGTAGAAATAGGTGATGGGAGCAAGGTTATGCGGGCACCTTTTATCTTTGTTTCAATTGATATTTTGTTTGTGTTTTCTAACTAACAGTTTTCAGTTGTAAGCTATATTCTGATGTGTATACTGTTAGCTATCATTCTCCTTTTTTTCTTCAAACGACAGACGTTTCTGAAGTCTTGCATTCAAGCTGCACTGCAATTTTCGCATTAAGGATTGCAAATTACTGATTTCACTTCAATTCATGGATTTGAGTAGGGAGAGAATTTGGTTTTCTGAAAATCTTCTTGAGCAATTAGGCTATTACAGAGTTGACGTTGGCCATTCGTAACTTCGAGTCTATGGCCTGTTTTCATTGTAAAAGCTGCAATTCTTTTGTGCGCAAGTTATAGATTTGAGAGTATGGAGCAACATGTCAAATTTATTTGTAACAGTGCCAAATGAAAAACTTCAGAATTCAATCTAATGAGATTTATATTCCAGAAGCAGTAAAATTTCGAGCACTGGCACCTCTATAATGCTAATTCTACATAACCCTTTCAGTAAGATAGAGAGTACTCTCTCGTCACTATCACCTTGTTACATATTGAATCTCTGCATGCTCTTTCAACCATTCAAGCACCTTTGCTCCCTCTAGTATCTCTTGTACCTATCAATTCATAAGAACATACTCATTAATTATATCAATGTGCTATTATGTAATTCTGTATCAGCTTAAAGAATGAACTTTCCCAGGAGAAAATGAAGCTATTTAAGAAACCATATGACCTGAATCGGTCGATGTCACGCGACAAAAGGAAATGCTCCCATTTCTTCTTTTTTTAAAAAAAAGTACAGCTAAGCTTGTGCTCATTTCTTCTTTGAAAAAAATGTACAACTAAGCAGATAGTGGATATCTACTCGAAATTAGAGAGAATGATTGAAGTCACAGCAAGCAATATGCATGACAAGAATGATTGAAGTCGCAGCAAGAATAAATAGTGGGGCAATGATATCTGTAGGATCCTGACAAGGAAAAGGAAAAAAATGTTGATGGAACTGGTGGAATCCATTGCCATGTAGTCACTATATATTGTCTGTGCCCTAAGAAAACAGTTGGAAGAAAGAAAGTGAAAAAAAAAAGGAAGAAAGCTAGATGGTGAAGAAACGAATGTAATGTAATGAAAACTTAATTGACTTTGTTTGTGATCTTTTGATAAAAAATAATACATAAATAGGTGTATTATACCATTTAACACCCAACTCAGAAGAACCTTTTTTTTTTTAAATGTTACTAGTAGAGGTTAAGAAAATGGGTATAAAATGGTTAATGAATCTAGATATTTAACTTCCATAACTCACCATTTACTCTCTATGATAAAATCATAGACAAAACTAAAATCCCAAACCAATCTACATTACATCAGCTGACTCCAGTGCAGACTTAACAGATTTGTTCCAAGATGCTATTACGAGGCAGGACCACTGCAAACACAATAAATGACTATGAAAATGAAAAGAAAAAATTTGGAACTATACTAACCTGATCCTTTACACTTTCCTCATTATATTCTTGATTGTGGCGTTTGAATTCGGCAATTGAGTTCTCAACTTCTTTGACAAGTTCCTCTGTCGAAAACTGCATTACAATTTTAAACACATGCATACAGAGAATTACTAACTCTCAAGGGCTGCTACATAAGAGGCCAGTCGAACAAATTTCACTTTGTCTGCCTAAATTAAATGGAAAAATAGTCTTGCTCGTTTTATTCTTTTTAAAGTTTTTGACAGGGACCATGAACTATTAAAAAAAAAAAGAGCTAATTGGAAGAACAAAACACATCAATTAAACATTCATACCTGCAAATTTTCACGTTTAAATATATCTCCAACTGCCAGATTTTGTTTTATCACCTTTGTTATGTTCTCCTTTTGATTTTCTAGGTACTCATTCACTGCCTTTGGACTAGATAAAGAAGCCAATTGCTGCTCATTCAGTTTCATATTTGCCTGCACGAATGCAACACAATGGAAATTGATGCATGCCAGCCTACGTACAGATGTGCAGAGAACAAGTGCCCAGAGAGACTAGTAGCCATATTAATTTGCAAATAGACAGGAAAACAATGGAACCAACCTGAATTTGGAGAAGTTGGGCTCCATAAAGCTGCCTACCTTGTTCCTCAAACAAGGATTTAGGAATGTCAACTTCTACCATCTGAAAACAAGTTGACAGGTGATACTAAAATAAGCTAAATAATATAATGGAATAAGAAAACTACAAAAAAAAAAAAAAATTCCAATGCATTACATCAACAGTGCATGCAGCACATTTGTACTCATCATGAGCAAGAGGGGCTTATGCAAAATGCAGAAACCATGCCAAACTAGCACAAAATAGAAACCACAAAAGAGACAAATTAAATCTGGCAACTGCTACTTCAGAACATAATACTAACCTTACAAAGCTGGTCAAGAATAGCATTATCAGTTGCTTGTTCTTTTGATGTTCCTTCCACTTCTAAGCATCTCTGCAACAATGATTCCTTGACCTGCAGATGTGCAAAGCAGGTAGCCCTACAGAGTTGAATCAAAATAACTAGAGTCCATAATTATTTTACATTTTTTCAGGATTACCTGCTGTAAGGTGGTGCATCCAGGAACAAGTTTGTCAGCAAGGGAGTCGTCCAGTTCTGGCACATCTCTACAAAATAATTCCTTGCATTCGACCTGAAAGGAAAAAAAAAAAGAGAGAGTGATATATGTGGTTTAAAAAGAAAATCTATGGGGAGGAGGGCAAGAAATATGACATTTAGAGACTATTGAAACTTCTACAGTTTGGAAAGGAGAAAGTGAAAAAAGAAAAAAGAAGGAAAAAAAGATAACTGCCTAAAGAAGTACATGCTCCAGGTATTGAAGAAGAATTCTAAAACTTCAAAAAAAAAAAAAAGAAACAACACACAAATATGCTATGACCTAACTTGTTATCTATTAATGCCTTTATTTGTCTGTTTGTTTTTTATTCTGCTTTTTGGATTAAGAGGTGCACTTCCTCTGAACAGAAGGGAACTCACAGTGAATTGAGCATGAACACCACGTAGACTTTCTTGGCTCCATGATTCAGGAAACACAAGTGGAAAGGACTTTGTTTCGCCTCGTTGAATCCCAATTAGTGAATCAAGAAAACCAGGAAGTACTTTATCTCCATCCTCCGTATCAAAATGAAAGCCTGCTCCGAAATGGCATTTTGAAGAAGCAATAAATAAGGAATTGGGACTCATTGAAATAAATTGATAATGAATACATTATATTCGTGGAAACAACCTCTAGGCATCCAGGAAAGAATTTGGATTTGAAAAGGCAACATTATTAATATAATCATATTTTATGTAAAAGTAAAATAAAAACAAAGAGCATAGCGAATGAGGTGATGATCAAATGTACAGAAATTGAAGCTGACAGGGAGATACAACAATTATAAGCAGTGTCCCTGAACTATAGTGGACCATAGCACCAAAGACAGTGGTACTGATTCTTTTTATTTTTTTCCTTTTTCAGCAATCAAACAGTCTTTAGTTATGCCTTCCTTGAGTATTAATTGAGTCTGGGAATGAATTTCTTCAATGAAGTCCAAAATGGCCAAATAAAATAATGATTATAGAACATAAGATTAGCACATAATTCCTGACCTTTACTCTCTGCATCTGGAATATTTTGAATGCCTGATTCATCCTTATCTATTTTTGTAGCTGAAATATCAATCACTATAACATCGCCAATCTGCCAAAGTCGCAACGTACATCAAAAAACCAACCATGATAAATAGGAAAGGGAATAATGCAATGTAACTTTTCTAAGTTCTAAATTCCTGTCTAATATTAGACCTTAAAAGTTTGGTTCTTACCACTAAGCCATAAAGAACAACTAGATTGCTGATGAAAATAATGAACCTAAATGAACGAGAAATGAAACCTAAAGCAGAAAATATTCCACAATAATTTATAAGATCAAATACATAAAAGATACAATTTAGAATATGGCACTCTAAATTTTTGAAAATTCTAAAGTTCCATAAATTCATAGTTTGGAAGTGTATCTAAAAAAATAGTTAGTGATTTGGTTAGTCTTCAATTATCCGGAAACACATCATTATGGCCTATTCATCATGTACCATCAACAAGTTAAAAAATGTTGCCAAGGGCTAAAACTTCTTTCCAGGAAATAAAATCACCATTAAAACAACATTACTTATCAATTGATTTTTTTTTTTTTAACTGTGATGGAATTAAGTTACGGTCTAATATGGTTCCCATTCAAGCCAAATAAAGTGATATTGCATTAGAAATTATTATTTCAGGGTTCTAGACCTTTGTTAGAATTAAACTAATATGTACAGCATAGGTGAACAAAAATTCATTCTCAAGAATTTTCCGGAATTATAGATTGGCCATGGTTAGTATCTATAGGCAATTATTTTTTAATAATTAGAAATCCATAACTTCCTCTACAATCTTTCCGTGCAAAACAAAACCCAGAAAAGGAAAAAGCGCAAATACTATCTAAATATCTGTAAATCACTATACACTTGTACAAATAGCGCTAGCTAAAATTTTTCAGGAGTTATTCCATCCAATTTAATTCTGAGAGATATCAATGCTCTAAGCTTCAAACAGAACTTCGAACATAAAAGAGAAAAGATTAAAAAAATAGAACCAGTAAAACATTTGTTACCTGAAGTCCTCTGTCAGTGACAACTCTCATTGCACCAAGGGATTTTTGACGCCGCCTTAGTTCTTTTTCAGAAGCTTTCTTTGCATCTATGTCACTGTCTATTTCAACAACAATCTTTAAGTTTTTGTATGCATTCTCCGGGATCCATTTGACTTCAGGTGCCACATCTACAATAACATCATAGCTAGAATACAAGCCTTCTTAGAGAGAGCTACATGTGCTTTGTAAATCTACCCGAAGTAGGAACATGCAAATGAAAGGCAAGTAGAATATATAGTGTGAAAAACCTGAGAGAGTTGAGAGAAGCAAAAGCCTTCTCCATGTCAGAGAATTTGGTTGCAATGCGAACTGAGTCTCTCAAAGCCCTTCCAGTTACCTATGGAACAAAAGATCAATAAGATTAAAGTTCTATAAAATTGCACAGAATTGAGGCAGTACTTCCACACTGCAGCAAATGGTGTTTAACAGCTTTATGGTTTCTATGCTTGAAGGAAGAACAGTATTGAGAGAAATCACAGCAGACCTTTTGAGTATTCTGTAAATGCTACCATGTTATACATTTACAAAGGGTAATTAATAACTACATGGTGCATAAACAGACCAACTAGGACTGTACAGGGATCATATATATTATTCACTGAAGCAAACTTAAAACCATTGCAAAAAGGTTATGCGTATGAAATAAGCTTTTCGTTTCTTCAAAAGAATAGGAAATAGATTATGCTATAACTTGCACATACCGAAGACATGGCATGTGGCAGGGTCCTCTTCAAAACAGATTCAACTGCAGCCCTCTGAACATTTTCCTTGCCAACATAACTTATAAGAATACTCTCTGGAACATTCTTTCCTGGACGAAATCCAGGTACCTGCTACCACGAACAAATTTGTTATGAACCATTCTTCACTTTGCATACGTTTATGAGCATGAATAACTAAAGAAGCACACATTCTTCACACTAAAAAATTTATCTGATGAAACTGCAAATGCAAGCAGCAACAATAGCTTCCATTGTTCCAATAGGAAGCACAAACTTTCACATGGAAAGAGAATTTATGATGTCAAATGTTGCCCAACGTGACAAAAAAAAAAAAAAAAAAAGGATCCAAAGGTGCCTAATTAACCCAAAACTTGGCACTAGCTCACACATAGTAAGCATTGTTTTAAATTGGAAACTCACAATGACAACATCATAATACAGAATTTACCAAACGCTTAAATTTCACCTTAGGTCAAATTGAAAATGGATAAGGATAAGCAAATTTCATTACTCAGCAATTTGCATCATGTAGAACAAAAGGTCGCAAAACCCAGAAAAGAAAACAGAGAAACAGAACAGGAACTTACTTTAGCTTGCTTCATGAATTCATTCATGACCCTTTTGTAAGAATCATCACATACAGCAGGAGGGACTTCTACAGTCA
Organism: Mallotus repandus; assembly: GCA_949671775.1. Taxonomy (NCBI): domain Eukaryota; kingdom Viridiplantae; phylum Streptophyta; class Magnoliopsida; order Malpighiales; family Euphorbiaceae; genus Mallotus; species Mallotus repandus. Next base: position 9,162 of record CATIWM010166457.1, read on the forward strand.
ACCTCAACTGAAAAACCAACAAAAAGACAGAAACTTTACTTGTATTACTCATAATTATAGAGACAATAACAAGGTTTAACCAAAAAGACTAACTGTTGAATTGGGCTCTTGTATCTCAGTGACTTTAATGTCAGCTGGAAGCTTATCTTTTTCGGGCTCAGCAGCTACAGAAGTAGCAGAAGAAGTAGAAGAAGAAGAAGCTGATTTACGAGCACATACAATGAATGCTGGATAATGGGTATGGCGGGAAATTGAAGAAAGTTTATCAAAACTAAACGAGTTCTTGAATTGTAAAAAATGGGTTTGAAAAGTAACAGAAAGAACACATCTTTTTCCTCGAAATTGAGGAGCTTGTGGCTTCCAATTCACAGCCGCTCTTGATCTCACTGACAGCAGCTCCATTGTAGTTGAATAAGCTAGCAGATAACAGGAACAAAGCTTTAAAAATATCCTTCAAAATACATTATCCATATAAACGGTGCGTTTCGCACAAACAGACAAGAAAATGGCGCGCTAAAAAAACATTAAACGACGTCGTTTTGCTTGCGTATAGTGTGTGTGTATATATACGCATTACCTTCTGTATAAGAAAGCTCTGAAGTCTGATCTGTTTTTATCTTCGCCCCGATACAAAGCCGAGATATCGGTTTCTTTGGGGCGAGACGAGAAGAGAAAAGGCGAAAAAATGGAAGGTGTAGGGTCAAGATTGGGACGCGCGTCTTCTCGGTATGGCCCATCAGCGACGGCCGCCGTCTTCAGCGGTCCGGTGAGGAAGTGGAAGAAGAAGTGGGTCCACGTGGGTTCTTCTTCTACTTCTACCGCTAACCACCATAATTCTCACTCTAACGGCCGCACTAACGGCAATAATTATAATTCTCGTCTCCTCCTTTGTCGGTGGACTCCTCTCTCTCCCGCGGCCGCCACCGCCGCCGCCGGTAGTGCATCCTCCTCTGAGGAGCCTCCTAAGCGGAAGTTCCGTTACACTCCGGTCTGTGTCCATGCAAAAGTTCTTTTTTTTTGTTTATTTAATTAGTGATCATTAGGGTTTTCAGGGTTTAACATAAATGTTAAATTTTTTTTTTATTAAGTGGGTGGTTTTTTATTTAGGTAAAAAAGAATTGGGTATCATTTATTTTGTGGAAATTTTTTGTTATTTCTATTATTGACAAAAATAAAAAAGTTATTGCATTTCTTTAATTGGGCATGATTTTTTATTTTTTTGGTTTGTCGTTGAAGATTGCTGTACTAGAAGAGCGAAAAAAGGCTGCTAAAAAGATTGAGCATGATGTTGATGGAGGTGAAACTGACCAATTAACAGCATTGCAGACCTCCAAGAATGATGAACTTAATCATGAACTGAATAGTGACTCTGATTTGAAGACAGAAAACCAGGTTTGAAACCCCTTAGTTATTTGTGTATTGGTTTGTTTTGGCATGATTTTTCTTGGATTTATGGTATGGTTTTACTATCTTCACATGGCATTTCTTTTTTATTTTACATTGACATGGTCAAGATTTCGTGGAAGAAACTAGAATACTATGACGTTGTTTCATCTGCTCACTATTGTGAATTGATTATGAACTTTCTTTTTTCCTGTTCGTCATGCTTGAAGAATGCATGAAGTTGGAGTCGAATGAGTTGAAGAGGTTTCTTGGATTCATGACATGAGCATATTTTTTTCTCTCTTCATTGAATTTCCCTCCTTTTGTCATGTTTGTTTAAGAATGTGCAACATGCCTACTTTGAATCTATTAGATCAACTTTGCAGCATTCAATCAATAGTCTATTTCCTCTACAGGATTCAAACATGAGTAATTTGGACTTGGGTTTGTGCTTGAAAGGCCACAATAGTGACCAAGATTCCGTTGGCGAGAGCAATGGCAATGATGGTCAATCGTTATCGAAGAAAGCAAGCTCAGGTAGCTTTTGGGCAACAAATTGATCGTCAGCAGCTCGTTTGAGCTCAAGTAGCATGGTGGTTGCACTCTAGTACTAAGTAGTCCTAACTAGGCGACTCATTGTGGTGCATATGACACGATGGATTTTCTATTGCAGGAGCATCATTGCTTCACGCTTTGTAATTAATTGTAGGCTCCATTTGGGGTTTCTTGATGAATGCTTTAGGTCAATTAATGGCATTACTACATAGTGGAAAACCTCTAAACCTTTAACTCATTAGTGCTCAAGCCGTATGTTGTAGCATTGCAGGCATCTGATCTCCTTAAAACGAATGGGCTAACTTAGTTCACAGTTATGAAGTGGTGCATAGGTGCAGTGCTGGGATCAAGTTGGCAACAGAAGTCTAGACACTGACAAGGGTGTTTGATTTGACCCAACTGGGGCACCAGCATCTGCTACTTTCACATGCAATCCTTCAATAATGCTTAAAAATCTAAATGCAACTCTTCAATACTTTCTGTAATTTTATTCTCTCAAAATTGCTCCAACTGTAAGGGTGAATTTTATATGGCAAAACTCATTAGTTGGTATCCAAATTATACAAGTTTTCTAAACTTCGTCCCTAATTATTTATTTTGAAGAATTGAGTTCTCAATTTTTATTTTTTTTATTTTTATCATTTTTTTACTCAAAAAATTAAATTAAAGATTTTTTTTATTAAATTATAAAAACATATCTCAACCAATTATTGATTGTGAATTTGATCATTTGAGCTTAGTTCTACTATTGATTGTGAGTTGTTCCAAGATGATGCAAATTATTTATTTTTGAATGTTAGTTTAGATATATTTTTTTGTTGAAATGTGTTTTTATAACTCAATATAAGACGACAACATCTTTAATTTAAAATTTTAAGTGAAAAAATAATGAAATTAAAAAATTAAGCGACTCAATTTTTCAAAATAAATGATTATGATCAGAGACCAAGCAAATAATAGGTTTTTTTCCATTTTATATCTTTAAAAAGGATACAATATGCTGTTGCATGCATTTGGACATGTTGCTGTCGCAAGCAAAGGGTGCAATTTTATAATTGATATTGAGATGAGATGCTACAGTCACCTACCAGAACATGTATTTCTGATTTTCATATTCCAACTACATTCCCCAATCCTTGTCCCAGAACAACTTAAGTTTGCAAAGACAAAATC
>CATIWM010166469.1:0-45124 GCA_949671775.1 Mallotus repandus
TATTCTCAATATCCATTTTGTAAGCTTTATGTCAGAGAGAAAATATAGGAGGAGAAACAACGTTGCATTTATAATGTGCATATGATCTAGGGATAATTATCATCCTAAACATGAAGTTGAATCGACAATTACTCTTATACACGTCGTTTCATGTGACAAGGTATGATACGTATACACTGTAGGATAAATTCAAATATTGCCACATAATTGCACAAATTAAAACTTAGAGTACCCACTTAATCAACATATTTATCATCTATTGAACATTTTTTTCAATGGAATCAACATCAATGCTACTTATAAAACATACTAAAATAAAAACATTGAAATTATATAATTTGCATATAAATATAATTTTTCAATGGACTTATATATAAATATAATTTGTATATAATTATACAAACTAATACAATTTGTATATAATTTGTAATTTATTGTAATATTATATAATTTCTAATATTATTTGATAATCATTATAATGATCCATGTATATTCCTTATAAGTATTGTAATGCGGTCAATGTCAATGTGATGTATGAAAATAACATTAATGCACATGAAAAACAAGTAAACTTAGTAAAATTCATTATAAAATGATGCATTAATATCACAATATCAATGATGCATGAATATTTTCCTTACATTATCACTATATCAATGATGCATGAATATTCCTTATATTCACCAAAAATTATAAATAAATTATTAATTCAAGTTCTTTTTAATTGTCGATTAAGAAGTTATACATTTTTTTAGTTTACATGAATATGTTGCATATATTTTATAACATTATGTGCTAATAAGTTTGCATTCAATTGTTAATAACATTATGTAACAACATTTCACGTTGAACTTAATTCACCACATTGTATATTCACCATGGTCAGGGAATTATAATCCATAGTGCAATCCACTAACAATGGTACATTCACCCTAATGCCATACGTCGGTAATGTACAAAGTTAATTATAATCACTTTGATTTAGCCGTTTGTGACCAGTTTCTCAAATGTCAGAACTGTTTTCGATGACGATTTATTTGTTGGCAGTTTGAAATTCAAATTTGTCATAAATGGCCATCTACTTTGTATCGAAACTATGTCTATATAAACGGCCTTTGTGAAGCCAAAGCAACTCACTTTCACCAAGCCTTTACCAAAAATAAATAACTAAATAAAAAGCTACCCAGTTGTGACCTTAAGTTTTTCATTCATCAATGGCTGCCTTGTATCCAAAATGGAAAACCACTCTTGAATCTTTACAATCATTGAATGTTTGGTCCAAGCTGTATAAGGACAACATGACAGAAGTTGTGAGTATATTGTATTAATCATTTTTATTTTATTTATCATATCATAATGAATAAATGATACAACTCATGAATTTTATTGTTTTCCTTCATATGTTAACATAGGGTACCTGATTACGAACTGCTTGCAGAAACGGTTACGCTTAGAGTAATATATTCCAAGCCATACCATTTATGGCAAGTAAGAGTCCGTACCAACAACGACATTTCCTGGGATAAGAACATGTTTGCAGATGGTATTGTTGAAGTGTTCAACAACTACAACATTGACAACAATGTTTTGATGTATTTCTGGATAAGTACACCATGGCTAATTGACTTCAATGCACATTTAATCTATAGTGAAGATCAGAATGATTATGGGCCTCCACCTCATGGTGAAACAGAACTACCACCATCTCTACCATTGCGATTAGGAGGTTATTCGCAATTTATTGTTTCAAGTGATGACTCAAAAACTGAGAACTGATTTCTAACTTGGTTGATATTTTATTGCTTTATGTCCACGGTGTTAGTTTTGTGTTTGAAGTTGAAGTGTTAGTTGTGTGTTTCAGGATGAATTAATATTATTAGTGTTAGTTCCGTATATTGGTGAAATAATATTTTTCTTTTTCTCTAAATAGTGTATAAATAACTTCTTATTAGTGGTCCATTGAAATCTTATTTGTGAAACGTGGTCGAATTTCTTAGTGAAATCATTTAGTTGTTAAAATCTAAATTTAATTTAATCGCCTCTGTCAATATTATTCCATCACTCTAATAGATCCTGAAGTAAAAATTTAAATTTTGCTGTCAGATGATCAGTAAAGAGCCTATAAGGAATAATGTTTAGTGAATCATATTTTTACTATTAGTGGTCATATCGGTCTGCACTCTAATTGCATTTAAAATGAGTCATATTAGGTGGAATTGTATTTTATTATTTTCAAGGTGAATCAATAAGTCCTGCCATGCACATATTTTGGTGAAATTGTATTTTATTATCTTTATGGTGAATCAATGAAGTGATAATTAAAAGTTTACACCATTTTAGCACTATACTATTATAAAGTGTTGTTGAAATTAAAGACTTGCTAATGAAATCAAATTATAATTTGGAATGCATTATCAATTTTTCACCAATGCTATCAAGTTTCCACTTTACCACAAAAATTTACATTCTACAAATTCCAGTATCTCTAATCACTCCAACGTAATTGGCCACAAACAAAAATAATTTCACAGCAACATATGCACTCTATACAAGTCATGACTTCTCGATCATCAACCTAATACAACCATACAAAGTGCAAATGGTTCTTACTACGAGGAAAATTATTCTTTTTAGGTTTTAATTGCACCTTCAGGCCTATCTTCACATCAATTGACAAAATTTCAACCTTTTTTCTTTAATCTTTTTTCATGTGCAGCACAGTTTCAACAAGTCTTTTTCCCTCCTTTTTATCTTCAGCGTTACCATTGCACAATAAAATTACACCAAGAATATAAGAAGCTCTGTAATTTCCTAATGCAGAAGCCTACTCAAGATGCCGATGGCCAGACTCCATGTTTTGGGTTTCGTCCAAGCATTGTTTCTGTCCAGTTACAAAAAAAAAATAGTACAAATCCTGTATAAATATTTATATTTTTTACAATTGCTAACTCATGCATCATAAGATACACAATGTGCATACCACCCCTTTCCAATACATTGCTTCTGGATTTCAAAACCTCAAACATCTTCCTATAAATCATGACAAAGATTTGGGATGAATCCACCATCCTAATACAAAGCTTTCCAAATTTGCCTTTCTGTACACTTCTGGGTGCTCGGACACTCCACTAAATTCCTTACAACTGTGAGTTGACAATATTTTAATAAGTTATTTAAAAAAATTATTCAAAATAAAATCAAATGTTACATATTGTGCTGACCATAATTTCATGCTAAACAAATCTCTCACAGAATAAGATCCCACTCTTGCAATTTTGTCCACCAAAACATCATGGGGTACATCTTTGATGGATGTCACTGGATTGTATGTGTTTTTCTTTCTCAGTTTATCAATGCTCAGAGACATTACAAATAATAATCAAATAAACGATATAATATGAAACACTATGCATGCATGCTTTCACTCCTCTGAGTAGATACCATTCCAGCCCAAAATCTATGATTTAAATATACTGGAACCCAGCTCTCCTTCTCACTATACAACTTCACCAGCCATGCATTTCTAATAAGTTCGTACTTAGTTGTGAATTCTCTATAATTATTCTCAAACATCTGAATACTTAGGCTGTCATACACCAAACCTTTAAATTCCTTACAACATTCACCAAATTCGTTAATGTGTTTAAACTTTTTTGCTATCTTGCAGATTATATGCCATATACAGAAACAATGAATGGTATTTAGCGTAGTTTGTCTTACAGCTGCCTTAATGCTCTCACACTGATCGGTAATAATTGCATGAGGATGAATGTTTCCCATAGCAGTGAGCCATGAAGAGAACAACCATTTAAATGATTTAACAGTCTCATTTGCAACTAAAGCACATCCCAACAAAATCGACTGACCATGATGGTTCATACCAATGAAAGTAGCAAGAGGCATCTTGTATATATTCACAAGGTAAGTTGTTTTGAAAGATATAACATCATTGAACTCCTGATAAGCTGCTTTACCTCTAGAATGAATCCACATCACATTTCTCAAACGACTATCCTCTGCAACATTAATCAAATAAAAAAATTCTCTATCTTTCTGCTGCATTTCTATAAAAAGTTTTCTAATAGCTTCTGTATCTCCTTCACCAAGCCTTAACCTTCTCTCATTATCTATGAAATTCCTCATGTCCCTTTGTGAGCATCCTATAATTTGTGGACCACCAGCCTGCACCATTGCCACTCTCATGCTTTTACAAGGCCTAAGTCCTGCAAGGTCATTAGCGACCAATATTCTTTGAACTATTGGGGTTAAACTCTTATGGCCACTCATTAACCTACATATTGAAGGATCCAACTTGTGGTTGTGATCATGTTTTATTGAACTACCAACCCACATTCAATTTTTCAGCACTGCATTCAAATGAGCTAGGCAACATGATCTCTTTGATTTTATTCTTGATTCTGACTTCCTCCCTTTTCCACAGCTAATTGTTTGATATCTACTTATACCATCTTTACCCTTGTGAGCATATCTTTTAGCAACAGAAAATCCTTTCAGCCTAGCATGTTCTTGATAAGCTTTTAACAATTTATCTATAGTTGGAAAAGACATACCTAGTGTAGGACCATTCTCTGTAATACGTTCGTTTAAATTTATATTCTCATTATTTTGAGAATTTAATCCACCAACTTCACCTACGCTGTTATTATCATCATCCACGATCGATCTTTCAACAAAATTTTCTTCTAGTTCAACAAAGTTTTCTTCTGGTTTAACAAGGTTTTTTTCTCGTTCAACAGAGTCTTCTTCTCCATTTAGTGAATAATCGTAAATGTCAGATCCAAAAATCTGCCTAACCGTTTTTTTGTGATCCATTTCTTTGAACAATACTCATGGAAGACAATAAAACAATTATTTTGATCCATTTTGTTGTTATGTTTTCCATTCAATTCTGCAACATTTAATTAAATGTCTTGATTATGATGCTTTATTTTGGAAATACAAAACAACATAACAAACCTAACAATATCAATTAATGAGCAATAAATGGTAGATTAATCTTTTATAGAACCATTAATTATGCAATTAATGATTCTATTAGGATAAATTCTATATGTTAATCTTTAACTATAGAAAAAATACCTGTAGCAAGATGCTTTGACTAGCGGACCGAAAAATAATTAAAAGAAACAGCAGGTTAAATGATATTGTCCTGCTGCTCTTAGAAACAGTATCATTTTATTTTTATTATTTTTATATGATTCTGCGAGCGACAGCTATTGTTTTCCCATATGCAAAAGAGTCTCACCGCTGCCATTTTAATTACTTGCTGACCGAGCCGAGCAATAAATATTAGCGCACTAGATTAAGAAGCGGTATTGAAAGCATTTATGTCACGACTTCCCCAACCAACAACTCCCTACTAGTTTTTCAAGAAAACCCATAACCCTTATCTTCATGCCGCTACATTACAAACATTTATAACAATAATAATATCATAAATATATTAATTATTTATCATCTTCCTCTTCTCGTGTTAAACCTTGTGCTCCGGGCATGGCTAACAGTAGCACCAATACTAATGATGCAGCTCTGAGGATATGTCTAGTATGGTTGGCAGCTGTTATGGTGGTAGTAGGGATGTGGACTCAATCTCTGAAGAAAGTATTGGTTACTTATTGGGTTGGTGTTTTTGGTATTGCTGGTGTTCTTTTGCCTGACTGGAGATTTTTTGATAGAGATTTCTCTAGGTGGTGCTCTCCTATTACTGAAGAAGAGATGGCTGCTCTTGCTCAACGATCTGGCTTCAGGTTTGTTTATTTTGGCTTTTTAATGAAAAATTTTACTATTTTCTTTTACAATAGAGTGCCAATAGAATGCAATTCGTAAATTTATGGAAAAACCACAGTGTAGCTACATCAACAATTTGTAATGAAATCTGAATTGAAGCTTTTATATGTGTACAGGAGTAGGATCTCGCCTCTAAGATTGGTAGTGTACACAGCAGTTTATGGGTATGGTTTGTACAAGTGGTGGACATATATATCAAGTTGAAGACTTTGGATCAAATTTCACTAGTGGATTTTGGTCTGGGTGGCTAATTAACTTCTCCATCTGCAAGTTCTGAAGCATACTAGGATTCAAATTAATACCATGATGACCATGTTTCTGCATGGATGCTTGTTGAAGTATTGGTCTTCTAAAAATGTTGTTTGCCATGCTTCCAAGTACTTGAAGCATAAAATGATCAAAGGACTCGAAAGGTGTTTGATTGATCACATGCTTTGTATTATATGCAGATATATTTTTGTAAGTAGATTCTAGTCGCTGTGAAGTTGTCTCTGAACTGAAAGATTACCAGTTTGAATTAGATGGATTTAAGAAACAAAGAAATATACATATATATATATATATATATAGATTCCTAGTTGTCAAGTTCCGTTTTATAATTGAAGAATAGAATAGCTAATTGCAATCACCAAAATTCAAGGTTGCAGGGCTGATCAAGCCCAAAAATTACAGCATCTGTCGCTTGCAGACCGGAAAATTTGCATTTTCACTTATTATTTAATAGTCTCGGGGTCCCAAGTTTCTGCCAATAAAGGTATTGAAAATATGCTTCTCCAAGATGAGGTTTGCACTGTTGTGAGAATCAAAAGTTTGGCTTTGGTGTCGTGATGCAATTAAGCTTAGTGAAGCATAATTTTGTTGTTTTTTCCTGTAGCAAGTGAAATTTCCTTTTGATGGCAAAACTCAACCACAAAAGTTGTGTTAATCGTAAAAGTGTGCATCAAGCAAAATCTGAGATATACAACACTATGGTATGGTAATGTTATATTAAAAAAAAAAATTATAAAGTACAGAGAATTGCTACAGTTCTTTGAAGGAAATTGAATAAAAAAAATTTGAAGTTTCGGATGAATCTGAAAGGGCCTCGCGCTTGCTTTCAGCTCTCCTTGCGCGCGGTGTTTCATCCGGGGGAGGAGGCACGCCAAACACCCAATCAAGAACATTAAGGTACTTAGACCGAAACACTTCCCTCTCCATCGCGTAGCAATGCATGATTATCGCTGTTGAGACACTGAAAATCACCACATCTGCTCTCTTGAAATTCATGGACTCTGGTAAATATCCAGCTTCAGCCATACATGTAAAGAAGCTCTCAATTGCCCGCGCAAGGCAGTAGAGTGATATCTCAATCCGCCTGCTTTTCTTCTCAATTGCTAGGGCTAGTCCAGTGGGAAACTGGGCAAGACACAAATGGTATGTCAAAATGTAAATCATTTTTCTCTATCTACTTAAATGAATATTTGAAGATGCTATACCGTCCCCATTGCCACCATTGGAACGTTACACCTCCTAAAAAGTCTAAAAAGCATACACGTCCACAACCTGGCAAACAACGAAAATATTACTTCAGCCCTTTATGTCAAAAGGTCATTTCAAACTAAACACCAAAATTAGTTAATGAAGATACGTTTTCACTATGAATTTTCTTCGCTTTCATATTGACTTCTGCCAAAAAAAAAAAAAGCTACGATTTTGTCACTGCAAGCCACTTTTGTCTGTGTTCTTGGCAGGAGGAACTGCCGGAGTAAAAGAAGAGGCATGCGCACAGAATTTAATTTTGAATCACACAACATATGCACCATAATAATGCAAATGTGACTTTAGAGCTCATAAAAGTGCAGACAGCTACATCACCAAATTTATCAAATATAGAAAGGAAACATAAATGATAACAAGCAAAATATAGCAAACCTTTTAGCAAACATACAAGATCTATTTTTGCCAGAAATTAGTATTGTATGGTTACTGACCACGCAGATGAGCAATACGCAGACAGAAACAAGCTTGATCTTGCGGTACCAAGAAGACCCTTCCCCAATATGCTGTAAGGCCTGCAGGAGATCAAACAAAATAACATGAGACAAAAATAGGAGCATCGTGAATGTGAGACATACATACAGCAATAATTTACTGGAAAAAATCCAGTATTCATATCAACAATAGGAGATCATGAATATATTTGGAAGGCATATGGAATTATTCACCAAGCAAATAGTAGGAAAAGGATGACTAACAATCAAAGGAATCAACAAATTTCTGGTAGAAAGACCAACAAGTAAGAAGCAACAAAAGAATAAAAGGGAACATAAGGGACAACAACAAGCTCACAAAAATGATTATTTGCCAACCTAGCCAGATACAAGTAACTGTTTATATCAGCTATTGAAATTGTGCTGTACAAAACATGCTGAAAATTTAATAACAGAATTGTTGTCCATCAATCCATTAATGAAATATTGCTTCTTCTTCTGCACTTTATTGCTGATGAAATGCCAGAATGAGACTTGTATAATCAGTCATCCACCAATGAATGCATTCTAAAAATCACATTCACTTATTTCACGAACAAGAATTCTAAATCCCAACAAATAACTGTCTTCAGGTAACAACAAAATGAGACACTGTGCTTTATGGGTGCATTACCTTTTTGAGAGGCCTTGACGATGAACTATTAATGCAGGAACTAAATATACAGGGAGATACACTGGTAGAGCTCTTTTGTATGCTTGAAAAAAGAACGACAAAACATGTTCACTGCAAGATTGATTTCCATGTATGACCTGCACAAGGTTTAAGTATAGTCCTAAGAATTTCAATATCGTATGTGCTACAGTCAGTACCTGCATGCAGCTAATGACTTAACATATGTATTTGGGACAAATTAGAGAATCACTTCGGGATCTAGTTCAATGTAAAATAACAATTTCTGAAACAAAATACATAAAAAAAGATTCAGAGATCATACCGAGCAGGGGATTTTCATTTGCGGATCTAGTTTAATGTTAACACCTACAGAGTTGTAATATTTTTCTATTGCGTCCAAATTCGTAAAAGCCAAGCCGCTAGCAATGTCCTTTACTCCTTGCAAAATAGCAAGATCCTTTCCACCATGTTTATTGAGAAAGGACTTATATGATGGGGGCAAACTCTCTTGTTTTAATATGTAAGCTGACCTGAAAAATGCATGTTTTTTATTAGACAATACTCATAGGAGTAAGGAATTAAAGGATAAAAGTAATCAGAACGTAAATTTGACGTGGGTTGCAAGTCCAAATGCAGCTGATACACATACAAAAAGCACTGCACTGACCAAGGAATTGTGCCATATAACATATAGAATATTATCACGTTACCAATAAACTAATGAGTTTTGAAACTGTAAACTAGTTAAGTAAACGAGAAACTGTGCTCAGCAAAGAGGGGAAAGAGGGGCGGTAATGGTACATACAAAATTTGTGAAGAAGAAAGACACATGAGGAAAATGTCACCATGCTTCCAAGTAAGAGGTTTACAATACTTCCCAAACCGTTTACTCTTAATCCCACAGCGCGATGCCAACACAGCAGCACGCATTAGTATATATACAGCCAAAGTTGTATGCTGAGTGTTCGGTCCTGTAAGTAGCATAGACGGCCCAGCAAGCAATCCTGCCAATAAAGCTCTCCATTTCGCAGTCCTACAATTAATTCATTTTTCACCAATCAAACTCCAAAAATTCACACAATTTCTATACAATAACATACTTAAACAACTAATTAATTCCTTGCTCACCTGCGGTGGCCAAACAAAGAAGCAATAATCTCATCAATAGATGCAAAAGTGCCAGCGAATGTCCCAAGGAACAGACCGTATCTAAGTGTTTCTTTAAGAGCTAAATCAATCGCTTCTTTGTCAGAAAAAGCCCCAATTTTCCTGAAAAAAAGAAAACAACTAACGATTCCAAAAAATATAGAACAATTGAACCGAACAGAACATGAATTAAAATTTAAATTTCACCTCGAGCGAGAGGATCTAGAGCGACGCAGCCTAGCAAGAACTGAAAACAGAGATAAACCTCCTTTAAGACCAGTACCAATTGAGAATCCTTTAATGGAAGCAGCAATAACTCTCCATAACTTATCTGAATCTTTCAATGGAATCGAATCAAAAGCTGATAAAGAAGAAGAGGAAGAAGAAGGAGAATGGTCAGATAGTTCAGATTTTATGCATTGTAGATTATCAGTGGATCCGTTAACATCATCGCCGTGAAAACCGCCATTCTCGCCGGTGGCAAACAGCGAGGGCATGGCGGAGAAGTTGAGGTTGATTTTGTTATGTTAGTTGGCGGAGGAAATGAGGATCGTGTAGCGGAGAAAACTTGGTGGGAACTTTTTTTAAAGAGGACGAAAGGATGTAGCGGAAAGGAGCCGGGCATCGTGCATATCGAGAGGCGAATGGTACAGTAACACATATGTATTAAGGTTTTGAAACTTGGAATATATATGTCGTCATTATAGAAATTTCGTTTCTCCTCTAACACGTGGTTTCTGTTTGTTTTTTTTTTTTGACCAAATGGTTTCTGTTTGTTTTAAAATTTATTAGTATACAAATTCCAATTTTTATTTATAAATGCTTAATTTATGCTGTAAAATTTTTTTATTTTATTTGATGAATTTTATATCTATTTTTTTAATATTATATTTGATAAAAATGTATTTTATAAAATTTATTTATAAATTTGAATTTTATATTCAATATAAATAAAAAGTCATTACTAATGCTATAAATAATCATTACATTTATAAAATTAATAATTACCAATTTGATAAAAATTCCTAAACATGTTCCACTTTTTTAAATTTATAAATTTTTATATTTATATTTGTATTTTCATATTTCACTTCAAAAATATATTTACACTCAAAAGTTTTACACCCAACTATTTTATTTTTTAAATTAGTTGATTGTTTAGAATAGCAAGTAGTAAGGAATGAACATATTAACATGATTCTTTTTTATTCCACCATAGCAACATATAAAACCGAAAATGTTAAAAAAATTCCCTATAATTAAAAAGGATCACAGTTTCAAACCATTGTAAGTAGGGGGTGAGAAGCTGCCAATTTCAATTTAGAATCTAACCGACCGATAAAATTGATTAATTAAAAATATACAAAATAAAAAACTGAAAATTGAATCAAATATGTATAAAAATCAAATCAAACCGAACTAAACTAAACTAAACTAATTTGGTTCGATTTATTTCAATTAATCAATTTATTAATTTAATATTTTTTTAAAAATTTATTCATTAATAATATAACTAAAAATATTTTTTCTTATAACTTTAATATTTAAACATATAATTTTTTAAAATTAATGTATTTAAATAATATTTTATATACATTAATATCCTATCAATGTGGTTTTTTCAATTTTTACCTTCGAAATCAAAATTGAACCGATTTTTATATTTTTTATAACGGTAAATTATATATAATCAAACCAAACCAATCGGATAGTTAATCAGTTTTTACTGATTTCTAGACACCCCTAATTGTAAGCATGAAATCCTCTTGCTTGTTAATAAAATAAATAAATAAATAAATAAAAGAAGAAACCCACTTGGTTCGAGCATTAAAGGATTGGGACGACAAGCAGTTAGGATCACTTGAAAACCACTCTTGCACTTCAACTGTCAACGCTTTTGTGAGTAAACTATTATTATTTTACACGAGTATTGCCCCTAAAGTTGAATTTATATCGTTAAACATATGTGTTATGCTTATATGTCACACATCAAATAGATAGATACAATATTATGAGTGTAAGCAACAATCTTCTTTTGTACTTTGTATACCATCACAAAGGTCATTTATGTGGGACCCACACTGTGGAAGCGCCTAACAAACTTCCTTGACATTGCCCCGGATTGAACCGTGGACCTAAGGTCCTGGGTGCCTCAGCCTTTACCACCAGGGCAAGGCCTCATCGGCACAAAGGCAAATTGATTCTTTTGCCCTTTCCATATTCATAACCCTTAGGACAAAGCTAAAGAACATAATCGATGCCTATTTTCAAGAAACTCAAAAATTAATTAAGCCTATGGAATCTGCATCGTGACAATTTTTGCAGGTAATGATTTTCACAAATAAGCTAAGATCATGAGAAGCATGGATCTATAGTGGGAAGGCAAAAATTGGGCAGTGCTGAAGGAAATGGGTAGAGGTGTTAACCAAACAAAAGAGATTATAGATTTTCAATAGATTCTTCATTTTGAGGTACAAGAATATGTGAGGAAAATCAATGGTAAGTCATGCTTAAATGATAAAATCTTACCAATTTGATTTATATTCTGTGCTCATCTTTGAGTCACTGTACAAAGTCCTACCAGTTATTTTGGTAAAGGATTCATTATCAAAGTTCATTCTACTTTGAGAACAATCTTCATAAACTCATAGACAAAGTAACTTATTGCTGCAGAAGGAAGCACCTGAAATGAAACATGCCGAGCTATTAGAGAAATAAACAGAACATGGCCACCAACATTCTGGAAAGAATTTGAAAAAACTTCACAAGCATCACAGCAGCAGCTGCAGCTACAACAACAACAACAATTAAAAACCATTTTCATCCACAGCTGAGCATGAAAACTTCCAGGAAATATGGGTATTAGTTTCTCTAAGTTGGTTCTACAGATTTCGCCTCCAGCAAAAAAAACCATACGAGAAGAAGCTTAATGCTCAGATCACATAGCATTCAACAATAACAGTATATATGACTTGACCCAGAAGTGAACTCAACTATGTAGGTGGCATATGTATAGTTTTGTTAACTTCAGTGTATATACAATTCACTGATCCATTATAGTTTTCCCTTTCAATTTTTTACAGCTGGCTAAAGAGGGGAGTGCTAGAGCCTAAACCAATGGTCTTAATGTAGTGATACACATTTTCAATGGTAACAACAATCAAAGTAGTTCAAATTTGTCATGTAAATTTTCAATACGACGTTAAAGAGATGTTCATTTACATACCTGCAGTAAGCTTGGAATGAGCCCAGCATAAAGAGCTGGAATTCCTCCTTGCTCAACAATCTTAGCACAGGTTGCCAGGGCACTCATTTTAGTTGACCGGACTTGCAGTTGAAGTTGTCTCCTCACAACTTCAAATGGGTAAGTAGCAGCTTCTGCGCAAGCACCAGAAATAGCTCCATATAGTAACGTCCTAAATGGTCCCAACTCTAGCTGGTCCAAAGCATTCAATTCCTGCCCATGTTGGCTCATACGCTCTATTCTTTTCCTGCCTTCAGGTGAATGCAGATAAGCAGACTTCAATATATCATATACACCATAGAAAACTGCCCCTGAAGGTGCCATGCTTATTATAGAAGGCACTAAGCCCTTGTAGAGAGAGAAAAACCCTTCAGTTTTGATCATGAAGCGAAAAGCACCAATAACCCCACCCAAAGCTTCCCCACCAGGTGCAACAATCTTGGTTCGTATCTGAAAGACGCATTAATAAAAGAGTGATTTAGGATCATGGACAAAATCAATGACATTGTTGAACAAAGAATACTGCAAACACAAACCACTTAATTCCCCACATGACGCTTCAATAATCAAAACTTCTACCCAACTCAAATCAGTTACGCCCCAGCTATGAACTAGTAGGAATGATTTCATGGATTCTTTGCAAGTGTATCATGTTTGGCGCCAAATTTTCCATTTGTTATGTGATACTCTTCAAATTCAAAAAACTCTAGCTGAAAATGTGCTAGGGAATTGCAAGAAAAAAAAAAAAAAAAGAGAAAAGAAAAGCAGGAAAGGCTGTTTTTACTAGTGTCTCATCATCTATTGTATCAGTTCCAAACAAATCACTCATCCTTGCCAAAAGATGTCCCATTTAAAGCATAGATAGTTAAAAGCATGCTTGCAAATTGACATAAGCCTACAAAAACACAACAAACCTAATTAGTTCCGGCATTTTTCCATGTAATTTATCTACCATAAACTTTTCAACATCATTTGACCCAAATAAGACGCTGGACTTGCATTGTCCTTAACAAACAGAAATTTTATGCAACTCATTAAGAACTATAAG
This sequence comes from Mallotus repandus, assembly GCA_949671775.1. NCBI lineage: Eukaryota > Viridiplantae > Streptophyta > Magnoliopsida > Malpighiales > Euphorbiaceae > Mallotus > Mallotus repandus. The sequence goes on from CATIWM010166469.1 coordinate 13,890, forward strand.
TTACTTATATCTGACACAAAGACAGGAAATGAATTTGTGGAAAAATCATAAAAAAAAATCTATAAATGGTGCACATATAAATTGTGCATTATCGTACTAAATGTACGTGACAGAGCAAGTCCAGAAGTAAAGAAAGCTATAGAGGGGAAAAGCTTCCAAGTTTTTCACATACAGTGTCAAGTGGCAAACAGAGTACAGTAGCAGTAATCCCAGCTGCAGCACCAGCAATAAACCTTTCAAAATTTGTAATCTCCTCATTCCCAGAAAATTTAAGCAATTGCTTCCTATATGTATCATTAGCACAAAAATTAACAGCTTTAAATGGAGCTGTACGAAGAATGTTAATAAGATTCCCTTTCCAAAACCCTCTCAAGCCTTGAGTAGTTGCAATTGTTTTAATGAGTTCCAATATATGCTTCTGCTCACCACGAACCATATATTCCAGCTTTAATCTTTCCAACGGAGCCACACAAGTTCTAGCACCCAAAAAAAAAAAAAAACCTTCTACTTTATTACACATTTTGAGCAACAGCAAAATAACAGCTAAATCAATACATATGCACCTTGAAACCATAGCGGCAATAGCTCCAGCCCACAAATGCTTGGTGGTGTTCATGGCAGCACGCTGTCCTCTTACCATAGCTTTCCTTTCTCTTCTTGCTTCCAAAACGGCATCGTTTTTACTGTCTTTGTTTTGCACCAAACACAGCTTTGTTTCCTGTACGAGCTCAGGCCCATCATTGCTCAAGCTCACGGACAAGAATAAACCATCAATCGCAGCTTCACCATTCCTTGCTCTCCTGAATCCCGTGAAAAGAGCATGCTTCGTAGCAGTAGAAACGAGACCCGGTACTTTAATTGAACTACTTGTAGAAAGTATGAGATTATCGACAAAAGAAGAAGAAACGGCGGGGTCGAGAAATATGCCGCCGCAACTGAGTAAAGTAGAAGTTGGAGTTAAATCGATCGGAAATGGAGCTTGGGAGTGGTCTTTTGACAGTGAATTTTTGAACCAAAGTTCAAATCCTGACATTTTAATTATTGTTTGTGTAAAGGGATTTTGGTGGGAGGATTGTAAATGGACCAGGGAGCTTTTACAGAAGTAAAGGGCGAAATGGGAAGAGGAGAGGAACAGTTAATGGTTGATAAAAAGAAGGGAGTGATGAAAATGGCGATGGATTCGGATTCGGTTCGTGTTCAGCTTCAGCTCTGGCTTTGCTTCCATCGCCGCACGAAGTAGAAACTACACCGTCCTCGAGCGACCAGTGCCGGTTTTTTAATTTGTTGATATTTTTTTTCTTTTTTTTTTCAAAAAATAAAGATTTAGTTTCCTTTTGTTGTCTGTGCCCGGATTGGGTAAACACAACAAAAGGGCTTCGAAGCACATTTCATAAAGGCCCAATCTGGCCACTTTTGCAACCCCAAAAGAAAAAGCACAAAGCTTTCTGTCGTTCTATAAAACGACAATAGCGGGAGATGCAAGTAAAATTCTCTTCCCGCTAAAGTAGTTGCTATAAATGCCTATTCATTTGGCGCCCAAATCACTTCTTTCAACCGCTCCCTCAAAAACTACAAACAGCAGAGAGCAAGATATCACATTTCAGAGCGCGAGGTATATTGAACCGCATATTTCTAGGGTTTTCGTCGATCGATCTTTCGAATTCAAGATGCAGAAGCTAGGGTTTCCAAGCCTGAAGAGCTTCGATCAGTTTAAATCGCTGTCAGCATCCGTGTCGGGGTCGGCGAAGAACATCTCGTTCCCTTCGCGGCCATCTTCCGACTCGAGTTCATCTGGCAGTTTCACCAATTTGAAGCTCACTGCTGGTTTTGATCGACGATTTTAAGTTGCTTGTTTTTTTTTAAAGAAATTTGAATGATCGAGCTTATCTGTGTTCTTCTTCCTGCCGTTTGCAGAGAAATTGATCAAAGAGCAAGCTTCTGTGAAAACAGATTTGGAAATAGCGGTACTGTAAATTAATCTCTGTAGCTTTCTCTCGACAGGTGTTTATATGTAGCGTGAGAGTCTTTTATTGCATGGATGCATATAATTTGGCGTATGTGGATTCATTATGTATGTAGTAATGCTGCATTACAACATTGTTCTTTTGTGTTTTCATTTAATTTCTTACACTATTCAAACTTTTTCTACTTTTTGAAGTTAGGTTTAATTGAGGTTTTTATTGTATTCATGATAATTAGGACTTTCTTGTTTATTTTAATTGTGATTTGATTGAATTCATTGAATAATTTAGAACTCTAAGCTGAAGAAATCACTAGAGCATATCAATGCTTTGGAGGATAAGTTGCAGAATGCCTTCAATGAAAATGCTAAGCTTAAAGTAAGACAGAAAGAGGACGAGAAGCTATGGAAAGGATTGGAGTCTAAATTTTCTTCCACTAAGACTTTGTGTGATCAACTGACCGAAACTTTGCAGCACTTAGCTGGTCAGGTTCAGGATGGTATGTCAAATTTGTGTGCGAGGTTTGTTGAATTGTGCAGTTTACTTATACTTGACAGTGAAAAATACTTCTTTGTTTCTGCAGCTGAAAAAGACAAGCAATTTTTTGAAACTAAACTATCGGATAGCTCAGATGCTATTGACACTCTGAACCAACAGCTGAACGATTTGTCCCTGAAATTGGGTTCCACAGAGGAAACTGTTAGAACTCGTAAGTTATTTGCATTTTTTCTTTTGCTACAAACTATTCGTTGATGAAAATGAGGACTACTTGAGTTATCATGCTTGTTGCATATTTAATTTGTATTATCCAACAAACAGGAGCTGAGATTTGACGTGCTTGTGGAGTGCCATAGGATTGTTTGCTTCAAGAATATGAGGAAGCTCACAGGATTGTGCTTGTTTGGGGCATTAATTTTCCTTTACATGACAAGTTTGAATCCTCTATGTAGGTGAGCTGGAACTTGAAGAGCTTAAAATTGAAAAGGAAGAAAAGAATAAGATGTACGCTGAGGAACAGAGCAGGACTGCTAATCTCATGGAGGAGAAAGGTAAATAACATTATCCAGTGGCTGAGCTTGCTCGGTTACAGATTGTTGTGACTGTGTAAGACCGTCCTATGGTCGCTTATGCTTCTAAACAATTTTAATCGAATGTAATGCGATTCAAAGTTGGTTATTGAGCTGTAAAATTGTAACATGCCTGAAAGGAATTCCTGTGATAGGATTGTTTCAAATAATAATGTGGCTTTATGTTCTGCATGTATCTCGTATTATCACAACGTTTAGAGGCATTAGCCACTTTTTACAAATTTGAAAACCATCATCATCATAACTCATGAACCTGAGCATGATTATCATTGTTGTCATTGTCTTCAGAGGTGTAGTTGTCTTCTTGGCTGGAGGGAGATTGATCGGCTTGAATTGAATATGATTGCCATTGTTATTGTTGTTGGTTAAATGACTTTTTTTTGTCCATTTTAATATTTTAGTGATGCTTCAAACTCATTTGGGATATAACCTCCATGTCCAGTACAAGAATTTAATCTTTTCAGATTAGAAATGTGGATTTCAATTTGATATTGTTGATTAAACCGCAACATGTTTTTCGCCAAACATAATTTGATTCTTGCACTATCATCAGAATTCAGAGAGTTTCTTTCTAAATAATTTTCATCATTTATTTACCATACAGATGCTATGTTAAAGAAATTTGAGGAAACAATGGCAGCTAACAGATTGGCTGCAGAGAGCCTAAATTCTAAATTGGAAGACATGCACCTTGAGTTGGGAATAAAAGAAGATAATATCAAACATCTGATGACTACTCAGGAGACGTTGGAGAAAGAAAAGATTGACCTCCAGTTTAGCATCAATGACTTTGCTAAGAAATTGGTTGCATCACTGCAGGAGATAAAAGATCTCGAAGGTTTTGTTCATATGTTGTCTGCACAAATGGTTGAATTGGACAAACAAAATTTGGCTTTCACTTACAAGTTTGATCAGCTAAACTTGCTCTATGACACTTGCTTTAAGTTGGTCCAACAGGAGAGAGATCTCGCAGCTAAGCATGCTGAAAAACAGTATGATCAGCTGCAGGATAAGTTCTTATGTCTGACATCAGAAAAAGATGCCTTGCAATCAGTAAATCAGCAGTTGAATAATAAGATAATTGAACTTCAGAAAGCCCAAGATTCTATTATGGAGCAGCTTTCTGAGGGATCCCGTTTAGCAACAGATAGAATTCAAAGATTGAAATCTGAAGTTGAAATACTGTTGTCAAAGAAGAATGAAACTGAGATCTTAATTTCCAAATTGGAGGATACAATTGGTTCTTTGACAGAGAGTGCAAAAACATCTGAAAAGAACATGGTTTGCAAATTGTTTTTTTTTTATTCCAAAAATGTCTTAGCATGCTTTGTTGATTTTCTTACCCTAATTTTTTCTGTATTGCAGCAAGATTTATTGTTGAAAATTGCAGCATTAGAAATGGAAAACAAAGATATTGCTGGGAAATTACAGGTAGAAATAAGGACAAAAGCAGAAGAGCTAGCTACCTGGCAAAAGGAGAGTGAGAAGCATGAACAACATATAGAATCACTGGAGAAAGAAGTTACCCAGCTTCATAGCAATTTAGTGGAGAAGGCAGGACATCTTCTGCAATGCAAGGACAGAGAGAAGAAGCTGGAAGACCAAGTCACTGAGGTTATGAAAATAGTCAGAGTGAATATTTCTTTGGGATTCCGACAGCCTTCTGTTACTGAAACTCTGTGTTTTTGCAGAGTCAGGCATTGCTGACTGCTGCTGAAAGCAAACTTGCTGAAGCAAAGAAGCAACATGATTTGATGCTGGAGATGAAACAGTTGGAATTATCTAGGCATTTGAAAGAAATATCTCAGAGGAATGATCAGGTAGTTCCATTTACCATTCACCTGAACTGAATCCTCAATGAGACGAGATGCACATATATATTAACACTGCTCACTTTCAATAGGCAATTAATGACATCAGGAAGAAGTATGAGGTGGAGAAGCTAGAGATTGTTAACATGGAAAAAGAGAAGGTTTGCTCATACTTATGGTCTTAGGCAATAAGCTTAAGCTGTGGGCCATGTTCCTCACAGGTTTGTTCTTTCAGGCAGAGAGCATTGTCCAAGAAATGGAAAAAAAATGTGAACAGAACATTGCAGAATGCAAAGAAGAAATGAGGCAGCAGTTGGTACAAATTCAGGAGGAACATGCTGCTTTAGTAAGCACCTGAACTTTTTGCAAGCTGAAAACTGAATTTTCATTCTTCTGTTTCTACATTTCTCGCATTTATTAACGTTGGATTTGCTATTTTATTGTACTATGCCCAAAATTGTAACTTTAGTTATTTTGAACATGTCTCCATAAATAAGATTGTTATGGTCTTCATTTAGATGCATCTAACACTTTGTTATGTAATATTGCATAAACCTGTATTTTAAGCAACCGATAAGATTCTATTTTCTGTAGCTTCAGCCAGATTGCATCAAGTGCTTCCATGTCGTGTTTATCATGATTTTCATGCATGTGATGTTCCCAACTTATTTCATATGATTTTTTGACAATTCCTTAGTAGACATGAAGTTGATTAGGTGTAAAAACATGAACAATAAGGAATTTTCTTAATCCTGTTTGCAAAATGTGGCTTCTCAATTTATTGTTGGAAGGTACTTATTTCTGAGGCATACTTTTGCAGACTTCCCACTGCATGTAATCTTACTTGGCAAAGTACGCACTTGATATACTGGTTTGTAAAACTCTTAATGGCTGGTTAACTTTTCTTCTGCTTTTTTATAGGTGTTGCACATTCAGCAGGAGCATGATAGAAAGGAAATGAGTCTAAAAGCTGATCATATGGAAGAGATAAAGCGTACCCAACTTGGAGCGGAAAATGAACTGAGAGAGGTATATACTGCTTCAAGTTATGTTAATATGCAATTTAAATGCTTCATTTCCTAATTTGTATTTGTTCTCTTTTTTTTAATTCTCCAGAAAACAATGCAACTCAGGAATGAACATGAAGTTCTGTTGAAAGCTTTGAGGTGCCAGCATGAGGATGAGTGTCAGAGACTGCAAGAGGAATTGGATCTCCAGAAGTCTAAGGTATGTTTGTCAAATACCATGTGAAAATAAATGATATGTGCCTTTGATTTAGTTTGATTATGCTACCTTTCAGGAAGACAGGCAGAGGGCTTTGCTGCAATTGCAGTGGAGAGTAATGGGCGATAAGCCACAAGATGACCAAGAAGTGACTTCGAAAAAGGTTTGCTTGCTTATTTCATAAATTTCTCAGTCACTGTCTTCCTTCCCTCAACCTGACAGGGAGAGACGTGCATAATATACGAACTTTGTACCATGAAAGTTTTGCTGATGGTCTTTGTTTCAATAGTACAATATGGTGTTGTTAAAAGCGCAAAAAGCGCTCGCCTAGGCGCAAAAGCCCAGCCCCATTAGGAATAGCGCTTCAACCTTGATAAAGTCAGGTCTGTTTAGTCAGGCACGCCCCTTTTGCGCTTAAGCATGCGCTTTATTAGAAGTGCCAAGCAATAAAAGCATAAGCTTTATTAAAATTTCTGTCTTTTTGTTATTTTGGAAGATATTTTTGTATTACTTAATTTTAGGTCTGATTTTATTAGGTTATAGGTTTAAAAAAGGAATCTAAGATTAGAAATATTTTAAGTCTGATTTTATTGACAGCCAATGGACTTCTACTCTATTCAAATTTCTTTTCTTTTCAGATTTCTTTTTCTTTATTTAGTGTAGCCTAGGGTTTTGATGGTTGAGGGCCTTGAGGGTGATCTAGATGATACATACGAGGAAGATGTAAATGGTTTTCAATCTGACCATGGAAATGGAAGTGATGAAAACTTATTTGAAAAATCTAATGATGAATTTTAAGCTGCAACAGGCTAGAGAAGACTAGAACTTTAGTTTTTGTTTTTTGCTCAAGGAATTTCAATTGCTATTTTTTTTAATTTTAACACCTTTAGAATTGTTTTTTTTAGTTTTAGAGTTTTATTTCATTATTTGGAACATTGCATTTTATTCAAGTATGTTTGTGTTAGTTGCAATGCCTATACTTCATCCTATTAATTTTATTATTATCTTCTTTTAGAAATTATGCGCCTTACTTCGGTTTTGCGCTTTGCGCTTTAGGCAATGAGAAGACTCATCGCCTCAAGTGCGCCTAACGCTTTTAACTACCTTGACAATATCTTATAAGCAGTGAGAGCATATATGAATCTTGAGTTCCTCTGCTTCACAGTGTTCATGCATTTGGAATGCTAGAAATGTTCTCTGATAAAGTAATTTTTCTGTTTTATCTGCTTTTGTGTGCATTTAATATTTTGAATTTCATATGCTTTCTCAGTTGTAATTGGTAGCTGCCAATGCATCTTCAAGAATGAAATATCATGCTCATGTTGTTCCGTATCATCTGAAAAATTTTAGCTCACCAGCTCATATCATCTTAAATACTTCTAATGATCTATATAACGACAGGATAAGCATGTCATTTTAGTTTTCTTGGTTGGCATATCGATTTTTCTTTTTTTTTTTTTTTTTTAAATATTGTCATTAGCTTTGCTGTAGTTTCTGAATTGACAGTTCTATTATGTTGCAGGATTACTCTGTTTCATCAATTAAGATGACAGACCCTGGTGGTGGCAAAAGAAGTCAACGTGTTTCAGCAAGATTGGAGAACAGAGAAAAGGTGACAAAGAAAATAAATATTTTTTCCAGCTTTTATGATTGAAGCCCATGCAAAGTTCACTTAATTCATCTTATGTCTTTTGTAGGATTTGCCTGTCCTAGGGGAAACGCAAACACCTGTTTCAAAAATATTGAAGAAGGTGGAGAATACTAACACAGGAAGCGTGATGAGCATTCCTAAGCATCACAAGAAGGTGAAATACCTCTTCAGCTGTTATGTTCTCGACTTATTTTCTTTTTTACTTAAAGAATTTTAATGGAAAATAGCCCAATATTTTATCATTCCCCTTTTTTGTTTTTATTGCATGCCAGGTAACTCGCCATGAATATGAAGTTGAAACTACTAATGGAAGAACAATTACAAAGCGAAGAAAGACAAAAAGTACAGTCATGTTTGAGGTATGCACTCTAGGAGCCGACTGACCGATATTTTATACACATGTATTCCTGCATTAAGTTTTTTGTTCCATAATATTGAACAATGGTTATGTTGCAGCTCCTAATTTGAATTTCCTTGTCCTTGTTACATCAGGATCCAAGGAAACATAAGAAGGTGAATATACCAAAGTCTGTAACTCCTAGAAGTATAGCTAAGGTAAGCTAGAGTCAGATTAATAATATTACTGAATCAGTAATTTATTCACCTTGGTCCTACTAATACTTGGTTTTTTTCCATAAATATTTGGCACTTTATCCGTTGTTAGCATAATTGGTTGAAAAATCAATTTTCCCAGTAGGTAAAATGAATATCTCTCTTTATTGACTGCGCCATAAGTTGTTTGACCAATAACATTCTCAATATCCAATTCTTACAGCATATGCTTAATGATCTATCTAAAAAACGGTTGCCATAGTTAAACACAACTTTTCGCTATTGTTTATTCAATTTATGCAAATTCCTTTTGGTTGCAAGAATGACATTAGTTATGGGAAACAAGTTACATTCGATCCAATGACATATGAATTTCCAAGCTCAGAAAACATTTTAATCAAATGAACCTATACATTTGGTACCTGGACATAATATAGTGATATAGTGACTTGTTCCATTTTTAAAATTATAATATATGATATGCGCCCCTAATTCTGTATCTTTGAAGTTCTTAATGCACATGGTCCTTGTGTAGGGGATTAAGGGAGGAGGTCAATCACGTCCTTCAAACATTGGAGATCTTTTTTCGGAAGGGTCACTAAATCCATATGCAGATGATCCTTATGCATTTGATTAGAGGTACTTTGCAATTAGTATTCCTAGTTATTGACATTTGATTTTCGGTCCGATGAAGTTCAGAAGCTTTAACTTTCACTAGGCTATTTATCTTCCTAATATGTGGAAATTGTTTATCCTTGTCTCTTGAATTAGATCTTGATCTTCCTAATATATATTTAGATCAAGACATTCTCTTATTCACAAGTCATTGTGAAGGAAATTGAAGAATTATAAAATTCAAGCTAGATTTATTATTTTTCGACCATGTGAAAGGATGAAAGAAAATCTTTTCTTTTCTGATTTTTCCCTTATTCTTCTAAATTATAAGATAGATGGTAGATAGCGAGTCTTTATCTCTCCTCCTTCAGAATTATAGTGATAGTGTTTTCTGTGTATTTTCTCAAGTTGCTCTTGCCTTCTGGGTCTTGATGAGCAGAACTAGTAAGGCGGGCTTTACATTGTGATGTATGTGTGTGCGCGTACAAAAAATATATATTTTTTTATCAAAATCAAATTATTTGCTAATCTTGAAATTTTGCCTGATATTTATTGGTTTGTCATCCCGCAGAGATGTTTTCATAATTTCAAGGAAACAAAACACATAGAGATTGTAGTCTGGAGCACCTTTTTTGCACTCCGTCAGGTCAGAAAGATGGTATACATTCTTCCAAACCTTGCCGATAGTGGTATAGAACAAGCACTACAATTCCAGAAGAAGCATTTCAACTTTTTTGCTTTTGAAAATTTTTTTTGCTGTTTCTCATGCAGGATCTGTTGGATTATTCTCTCTGCTGCGTCAGGACATTAAAACTGCCGATGATAACCGCTTAGTTTTAGAAGAATGATGTCAAATTTCTTCAAACGAAATGGCGGACCATGCTTATGACTATATAGCAATAAATTCTTTTACTTCATTTCATCAATGGGGTCTGCTTGGAAGCCTGAAACTTTTGCTTCAGTTTAATAACTCCATTTCTAATGTTTCTCTGCGACTGCTTTTAATGTTTTAGATAATAAGTTGCATGTTCTGAACCGTGGAACCAACGAAATGAGATATGTGGATTTAGGGGCAGTGACTAATGTCCATCTAAGTGGAACAATTGAAACTAGGTCTTGAATTGACCGTTGAATTGCCCATATTTCATGAACGCCTGCCCTGGATTCTGCTTGGCTTCTAAGCCTGGCATGTTAATTCTTTTCCTCCATGTTCGTTTGACATCATCTCGGTATTAATAAACTTTTTGGTGATGTTTCCTCTCTTTTTCTATGACGAATATGACTACTCTCTGGTGTTTACCAGAGCCTGACCTCCACAGTTCATACCATTGCTTTGTCATTCTCTCATTGAAGTTCCCATAGTAGACTAAAGTGCTTTAGCAGCATGTTTGAGTTGCAGCAAAATCATTTAAGCATATGACTATAAGGCTTTTAGTATCTAATATCTGCAATTGATCGAGGAGAAGACAGTACGATACGTCTATAACTATACTGCCTCAAAAAATTTCTTAGCGCGTGAACTTTGTTTTTTTGTGGTAAATTCTGTCGATGCTATTGCTTGAAGGAATAAAAAAATTTGCCTATTTTTAAATTGGGTCTCCCTTGTTTGATTCATAAGAAAAAACCAAAAAAATAATAGAAACTGCAAGGACCCCAAACAGTCTGATGCTTTTACATTGGACGTTACAAATAATAAGGTCGTTAATATTAAACACTACCAATTGGTGAAGTGATAACGCAGGCTGGGAAACAAATTGAACTCTTTAAAATTGAAAAGCAAAACCTGAAAATATTATTAGCTAACAATCATTGGCTAGCGGTTTCTATCAACTGCGCTTGGTTTCTGAACATTGGCATGAAGTTCGAGGCATAAAAGAACAGATAGAAATGGCCAGCCCATATTCTTCACCGGCGTTTTGCGAATGCCAAAACAAAAATGGTGATAGCAATTTTTAGTAGATCAATACTATAAGCAAATAAGGTACTAGATCACAATATACCTCACCACGGTAAACATCATAAGCATTGAAAAAGAAAGAAAACAAAAATCTTCTAATGATCCTGCAGGTTTTTGATTTCAGGAATGGATTTCAAACTTTACTACGGTGAACAACAGCTAGCCAAAAAAGAAAAAAACAGAAAAGAAAGAATCATTCGATATGATGAAGGAAGGAATTAGAACAAGACCGATCAGGAGTGGAGAGCAAGCGCCAAAAGTAGAGTAAGAAATGACAAGACGATCATGACCTGAAGAATCACTTCCATTAAGCTGCAGAGTTTGATCCTCTTAATCTTAATTCGCTCCATTGCCAATTTCATCTTCAGAACTCCGATTTCTTTCTCAATTGGATCCTTCTCCTGCAAAATTAATTCAAAGTACACATGAGCACTCAAAGGTCTAATAGAACCAAAAATTGAATAAATCAATCAATCAATGGAGGCTGAGTAGAGGATACTTGGTTACGGTGATTGCTTAAGGTGTTGAAGCTGCGATTTGAAGAAGATTTCAGTGAAAACAGCAGAACAGCGGCTTTCGCACAGCGACGGAATTTTTTCGATCTTATAGCTTCCTCTTTTGTTTCCATTCTCTCTGGAGTTTTCCCACAAAAGCACCTGAAATTTGAAAACCGATACCTCCATATATATGCATATATAAAGCCTCTACGTTCTAATTTATGAATTGAAAATGAGGACAATTGAAATTGCAAGCTGGAATAGCTCAGTTGGTTAGAGCGTGTGGCTGTTAACCACAAGGTCGGCGGTTCAAGCGTGATTTTATATGTAAGACTGTTTAAAAATTTTCTTAATTTTTTTTTTAAAACTGATTTCTTAATTTTCATAGTATAATATTAAACAACACTTATTTTACAATTAAAGAACAATCCTGACGAAGGTATGCAATCCCAGAGACATCATTCTAACATCCATCCATCATCAGGACCTGAGTGTGCTTTTATTTTTCATGTTATATTTTTTGCTTCAACGGGTAACTAATTAGATAATGTCAGATAGAGTCTAAAAGCAAGTACATATAGTGTACATTTAATTTATAGGGTTGAGGCTCTCAAAAACTATAAATGTGTGAAATTCAAAAGAAATAATAATAACTCTTCAAGTGATAAAAATTTTCAATGCTTTTCATAACAGAAATTTTTTTGTTATTTCTTTATTTTATTGACACGTAAATATAAAAAATATTATTTGAATGGGTGATTTTAAAATAAAAATGTAAAGTGTAAAGCGTTAATATAATTTATTTGTCATTAATAATTGTTGAAATAAACTGGTTGATTTTTTTTATGAAGAGACATGTTAAATTTAAATTCTAATATATATAATTATTAAATATAATTCATTAACAGACTTTTTTTTTAACCAATTAACAGACTTTTCAAATACGAAATGGGCCATAATTTGAATGTAAGTAGCAATTAGCAAATATGACATTCCGAGGAAGTTGCTTCCAAGAATATATTACACAGTGATCGAATTCAATGCATTGATGTTTTGGAAGGTTGACGACTATCCATCAATCCTGGTTTCGCACGTAATTTTTTTAACATAAAAGTTGAATTTTTATTCACAGCGGAAATAAGGAAATTACATATTAAAATATGAACAACTCTCTTTCTTTAAAAAAAATAATTATACTATAAAAATTAAACACAAAATTACAAGCAGTATAAAAATTCTTCCCAGTGAAAGCCTTTACCTAGCTGCAGTATGAACTAAATTTTAAATACTGAAAACGTATATAAGGTGTTATATTTGTTTGGGAGTACTTGTTTTATATATCAGCTTTACATAGGTTTAGTTGATAATTAATTAATCCTAGATTTTATTTATTTCTGAGATGGACAATATGGTGTTCAACATTATCTGTAGCATCTTTATATTATATGGTACAGGATACATAAATATGTTAAAGTACTTGTGTATTCTCACTAAGTTAGTACATAATCCAAATTAAGTCAGTCAACCCCACACATGACACACCCTCCTTTGCTAACTATATCCCAGCAGTCTTTTTTTTTTTTAATGATTTAGATATGCAATACATATATAGGTAAATTAATTAAGAACTTGATTAATCAAAATCATTAGACGAAACTAGCCAGACCTTAGTTTTGATGGATTAATTCTTGTGTTACTAGCTAGCACAAGAGGCTAAGCCTTTGCTTGAATAGCTTAGAAGGGCTCTGTTCTGGTGGGTGCATGAATTTGCAGTTAGGGCAAGTAGGAGCTGACTTGCAAAGCATCACCAACATATGGCATCTGTTGCATACAGTTGCTACCATTTCTTCTTCTTCATTTCCTTCAACTAACCATGACGGGCACCGCTTAATACCCCCTTCTGAATTCTTCTTCTTTTCTTTACTAGAATCCATGAACAATTCACGAAAACCTTGTATGGAGCTAGCAAATTTATCGTCGTTTATGTTGTTTTTCCTTTGTGACTCGCATGGCTGCAGGTTTAGCTCAAGGTCTAAGCTCATATGGCCTCGATTTGCAGGTGGCTCTGGACTTCTCCTTGGATCCCTTGATGTTCTTATCTGGGTTGTTGTGTTATAGAAGTGTATCTGCCCCGACTGCATGCAGTAAAAGATAACAAAACACTTAAACATCCAATTGTATATATAAATTATATATGCATGGTTCTTGTGAGACTTAAAAAGAATATTTATATATCATAAATACCTGAATATCGAGGCATCGTTGCCACTCCACAGGCAGTGGAGACTCGAGTTGTAGCTCAATTTCAAAGATGGATCTTGTGTTGTGGGTAGATGGCTTTGATCTTTTCTCAAAAATCCCATCAGTCTGTGGTTCAACCTCGTCCGACTTTCGCTTCTTTGATGAAGTATCAAGCTCTGAGGCAACGGTCTCTCTTCTATTTGGTTTTGGAGATGTGGCTGCAGCTTGACAAGAAACCATAGCTCCAAATTCTCAACGATCTCTCTCTCTCTCTTTTCACTAGCTTCTTTAGTTAAATGATCTCAAAGGTGAGATGCTATGGGCAGTTATATAGGCTGAGTTGGGTGCTGTGTGGTCAGTGACATTACTGCAAACCAGAATCTTATAGGGGAACTTTGAAGGCAAAAGGGCCTACCTATATGCATTTACACATAAGATAAAAATTTTCTATTTATTGCTTTTTTTTCTTATTACTATATTATTTGACATATAAATGAAATTGACACAATTCTATATGCATTACGTGAGATTCAAGTTGGCTCTTCAATTACTACGTACACAGCTCCAAGTTGATCCTGAAGGCCAAGAACCAACTTTCTTGATTGTCATCAATTAGAATCTCACCTGACCTGGTGCCATCAAAACAAAACTAAAGTTCCCTAGATCCTAGCGTCATTCACGGAGATACAATTCAAGTTTTAATCTGTCGGTCTCTCCAAAAATTTGTGAATACCATAGAAACATTATTTCTTCTTTTTATATATATATATAAAATTAAAAACATGTCGACTTATTCTTTCAGTTAAAAATATTATATTTAACTGATAACAATTGAAATTAATTTATACAGACTGTTCAAAGCGTAATGAATATAATCACGTTAAATTAATTATTGAAAAAATCTTACTATTTTTATGATTCTATACTTCTATTTGAGTTGAAATAAATTAATTAGTGTGCAATGAACTTTAGATACCATTAATTTTAAAATTATATTATTTTAAATTAGTAATAAATATCAATAAGTACTTTATGTTTGAACAATATGTAAGTAATAAAAATTATATATACGTAATTTTAAATAATTCATTTATTAGCTTGATGTAATAGATTTAAGATGGTGAGCCAGAGCCAAGCCAAAATGGTAGAAGCTGAAACCTGGAAGCCATATCTGTTGTGGTTGTTGTTGGTGGTACTTATTTAATTGGAGGCGGTGAGAAGGAGAAGTATGTGGGAAGAGAGGCAATAAATGTAGAGGGTCTGTATACAGTTGAAGAAGGTCTCGAATGCTTTTATGGATATTTAAAAGGTCACAACTCCAACTTCCACAATTAGATCATCCTCGACACATCTAAAGCTATGATGCGGAAATAGAAGGGCAAATAATTTAGTTCCTAAAAAAATATAAAAAATTAAAGTAGTAACAATTTTATAAATAACTGTAATTTTGAAATTTTAAATTTTAGCGATTTAAAATGTTAATTTGATTGGAGACGGATCAAGGATCAAGAGTCACGAGCTTTGCTCGTGAGATCCGTTATTTTTTGGGTAAATTCTTTCGTTTAAGCCTTCAAGATAATTTTGTGTTTTATTTATTTTAGAATTCTTTTTCCTAGTTGGTTTGGGATTGTTTTAGGATTTTCTATTTAAAACTTTTTATTTTTGACTTTTGAATGTTGTTATGATTAACAGAATTCGACTCTTATTAGATTTCTCAAATTTTTTTGAATTTTGATGCTTATTACAGGTTGTAGAAGATTAGTAATTGGTAATCATAGATTAGTAATTGATAGTCGTGCACGATTTAAGAATCATTAATATTTATCATACATTATTCCGCTACGTCAAACTATCAACACCCTCTTCAGATATATATATATATATTAATTATTTTTATTTAAATTACGTTTTAAATTTAAATTTTAATATATACAGTTAAATTATTAAAAAAATTTATTGGATAATATTTTTATGATTCTATTTTGATCGAATTAAATTAATTAAAATTCAGTAAATTAAATATTAAAGATTATATATATATATAAAGAAAAACATCCCATGAAGTGCACCCAATTAATCACTCATCTCCAAGAAGCTTTTAACGCTCTCAACATCCTTCTCAGCTATAAAATCGACAACCCCATGTTTCAAGTGCTCAAATTAAATAATAAATATCTCTTTTCCTTTTCTTTTAATTATCCTTTTTTTTTCTCAATTTAATTCCTTCAACCAAACTTTCAGAGATTAAAAGCCTCTTTTAAAAATAAAATTGAACTTCTCCTTTGACCAAAGAAAACAAAAATTGGTACGTGCCATCGATTATTTTCAAGTAACCATAAAATTAATTATTCACCATATTTACTTGTTTTTTATGAAAATAATTTATCATTAAATATGTGATACAGACTATTCATATTTAATACTTAATTAATATAATTTATATGTTTTACATCCTAATTAGATAATGTACTCTAAGTAGATAAAAAAAAACTATATGCTTAAAGAAAAAAAATATATATACACATATATGTGTGTCTAACTTTCTTTTTGTTAATAGCTAAATATACAATTGTAATTATTTATTGAACATTGATATATGCAGCGGGTCGAAACATCACGATCCGCTACATGAAATTTTTTCTTAAAAGTATTTTTTTGTTTTTCAAATATAAAGGAGCTAATCAAATGAAATTTTTTTTTAAAAAAATTGCTATTTTAGCGATAATACTGTTTATAGTTGTCAGTAGCAACATAAAACATTATCTTTATTTATTATTTATTATTGTATTTATGCTTCATATACCCAACTTGAAATCATATTTTGAAAGTGCATGATTAAAAACACACGTGGGGTTGTATATATATATATATTTGTTAAACAATACAAAATGACTCATGGTTGTATTCTAAGATGAATTTAGTCATCATTCAATCAATAATATAAACAAGCAAACAACTAAACTATTGTGAACATGAATAAACCACATACTCTTGATATAAAAGCAGTATGAACATATGAATCAAATTTGATCAGTTTAATTGACCTAATACGCGCTGTATGTTGGTCGTAATTTTACTTTTCAATTCAACGATTATGAATTAGGGGATGCTATTTAATTCGTTCAAAATGAGAAGTTATAAGAGCTGAAAAGGAAAGGCCAGAGCCATATGGAATTAATTATATTTAGAGCAAGTTACTTGGTTGGAGAAAAGATCAAGCATGTACACAGAAAAGGGTTACACTTACATATATATATATATATATGTATATATAATTAAGTTAATTGTGTTCTTAGCCGAATTTCAACAACCGAATTTAAATTTCTGAGGGACCCTAAAATAGACCACACAGCAAGATTACATAAATATCAACCCATTTCATTGCTAGTGGTCAAAGAAGTCTGTGACTCATTACAAACCCCAAAAAAAATAATACAAATAAAAATAAAATGAATAAACAACATTGAATTTGTTGAAAACTAGTAAAGAGAAAAAATGAATAACAACGATGTATGAGAACCTAATTAGGAGAAAAAATTTATACAATTTAAAGAGAAAAAAATTATATTATTATTATTTTTTTGTGTAAATAAAAGGGACCAAATGTATTAAAAGCATGGATGGAGAAAAGAAAGGGGAGTTCAAGTAAGCCTACCTGCCTTCATTAAATCATCTTGAATTCACTTAAATGCAGAATTCAAGTATGATCATTCAATTGAAACACCAACACCTCGCTTTCTTCAACATCTTCTTCCCTTCTGTTAAATGCTCCCAACCCACCTCTTCTTCCCTTCATTTATGTTTTTCTTCATTTCCATAGCCATGCATTTAGGTCTATGCATGTTACATATAACTGCCAATAAAAAAAATCTACTCTTTTAGTTAGCACCATTAATAATTAGAATTACCTTTAAATTTATTCCTCCCAAGAGCCAAAACTGGATTACCTTTCGAGTCAAATTTTTATTTGTTTTTTTTTTTTCAATTTAAATCATGGTACTCATTCTTATTTTGATCTAAGCATAATTATAAGAGTGCAAAATTCTTTAAGCAACTAATTTAACTCGACTATATATTAGTACTCGAACTCAAAACGTGGTTTAAGTGAGAAAATTCTCTGATAAATTTTTACCATGTCCACTTTTAAAAGTTTGTATTAATCATAAAATGCTAATAAGAATTAATCTTATATCTAACGTCGTATTTGAAAAAGAAGTGAACCATTTTCAGTTCACAAAAATTAAAATTGAATCAACAGTTGCATGAAATTAATTATATGTATATGCTTTAGACCGACAATTAGGTTGGTCATACATAATACATGCATATGCAGGCAGTCTTTTAATAATAAATGGATTATTTTGACAATTGCTCCTGAGAGTATTTTTTCACGAATGAAAATTATTTAATCTTCATTATAATTAATTCTATACGAGAGTGATTAATCCTATAATTAATTTCCCTGCAATTAGCCACAAATATAAACAAAAAAGCACGTGAAATTTTTTATTGTTTTGAAGGTTTTTGGTAGTGTCACTTAAATGTCATGCCAACAGAAGAAAACAGAAACGGGGCCAAGAAATAACAAAGGTACAGTTTCCTCCCTTCCATGGAAAACTCATTTATATGATCCATTAAACGTCATCCACCAATTCACTGTAACTGTGCATTAATTTTTAGGTGTAGAAGATCTATTCTGTGGGTCCTCTCTAATATTTTTGTATTCGAACTGTAGAAATTAATTAAACCTTTGCATTAATTTACAATGGCAGATTACAGTCAAGACTAGAGCTTTTTTCTGTTTATTTTGTTTCCCCATATAGAATCACTTATTCATATACTTGCCATGAAAACCATCCCTCTTGATCGATTCTAGTGAAGTCATTATGCTTTTTTTTTTTTTTGCTTTAATTTTCAATATTGTTATAGTAATTTTTTAATTAGAAGAGATAATAACTAACAGTAGTTTTAAGCTTAAGTTACCCTGTCAGATGACTTATGTACCAACTTCTGCTCTTAATTATTATTATTATTTTTTTAACTAGAAAAGAGTGAGACAAGATTAAAACTCTTAATCTATATATGCATTCAAAGGAGTTAATTATAGCACTAAATTATTTAATCTTTCGCATTTTCTTTTTTAAATTTTTTTTAACTAGTTGAAATAGTTAACCCTAATCTTCTTCTTATATGAATATCTACACTTTTATCATTTAAACTATTCATGACAAGGTAGTTCTCCTCTTAATTAATGTTAATGAATATTGATGTAAGTTCTATATAATAGATCAAAATTGGATATCATAATTAACATTTTTCTCAAACTCATTTGAGAGGCAATGACAATAATAATTCAGAAATTTTAGAGATATAAATGAAATTCATGATAAAAAAATTGTACTAGTAGACTATTTAAGTCGAGGGTATACTGAGACTTGAGAGAACATAAATTGTATGCACACTTCGTACATAGAGAGCAATAAATGGCCGCAGTGATTGGCCAACTCTGAATGTCAAAGCAACAATAACTGGACAAGTCTTCTCAATGTTATAGGTTGTTGCTGAGGCTGCTACCCCTTCATAGTGCATCACTTCATTTGTCAAGCTCCAGCAACTTCTTAGGTCCTTCTAATTAGCCTATCTAAACATTACGAAACCCTCCGATAAAGCTCTTTTGCACGCAAACTGTCGAAAAGGGTGTGGTGGTCGGTAGATAAAACTCAATTTCAAAATTCAAAACAAGTAAGATAGCGAACACATCGTTAAAGTATTTTATACTTAATAAATAAAAATAAAATATATATTTCATATTACAACTTCAACTAATATAGGTCAGAATTTTTGGAATACCTCATAATTCGAAATTTGAGCTCATAACAAGAAAATGATTATAAAGTTCATTATATATATATCACTATGACTATGACTTTTTTTTCTCAGAAATTAACTTCCTTGTTAATTTTGCTTGGCAGTTGGGATATTTGGGAACATTTTTGCTTTATGGATTAGAAAGAACAAGGTTCTTGGTTCAATTGCTAGAGGTAGCTTTAATGCACCCTAAGCAAAAAAAGTTTAACACTCTATATATAAATATAATAATAATAATAATAATATTTATAATATTAGATAATATATAATAGATAATATATGATAGATATTAGATATAATAGATATGATAATATATATATATAGTGTTAATATGTAATGGTTGTTAAAAAAAAAAAGCATTCAATTTGAATCCACATCAAATTTAATGCTTGAAAATGTTCAAACAACAATATCTCACGTGATAATGCAGTAAAATGATCTGATGGTTAATAATAAGTGAATTTCATTGATATATAAATATTAATCAGTAATTTAATTATAAATTAAAAAGATTGTGATAATGGCAGAACTAGGGCAGGGAGGGACCACTTCCTCCCCTTAAAAAAAAAACTATGAAGTTTAATTCTTGTTTTTCTGAAAAAAAAAAATTTAACACATCCTCGACTTCGAGATCTTATACTTGACATGTTGAATCAATGAATGTATTAGGTAATAAAAATAAAGTTAACTTAATTCGTTTCCATTTATAAATGTTTTTCATTAATTTTATTGCTCATTAGCTTAAGCATTAGGTTAGATTAGAGACATCACCAAGATAACATCTCTTGTTAATTGCTTCACATTCTCTATTAATTGTGGATATTTCTCTCATTAATATGGAGATAATTAACCCCGTTCATATCATTGCGAGTTTATTAATATTATTAGGGTTTTAAGCAGGGAAAATCAATCCTTTTGGCGTACGAGTTTAATAATTTTATTATAGGGTTTTAACTTCAGCCTAATGGAGAGAGTTGGGTGGAAATACTGATAAGTTAGAGTTTAATTCAATTTTAAAATTTGAAGTTCGGAATTCAATTCAAATTCCATTGAATTTTGTTAAAAAATTTAAATCTAATTTGATTAAATAATTTTTAATTTTTTTAAAAAAATTAAATTAAATAATTTTTATACGTGAATTCAATTAGATTTACGGGTTTGTCAAATTAAACATTAAAAATTAAATTTAACTCATTAGCTAACTCAAATAGTTCAAATTCAAGCTAAACCCAATTATTATCAAGTTGATTTAAAATTTTTCTAATTTAATTTCAAATAGTAAATCAATTTGACTTAGTTACAATCCTAGAACAAATGATAATTATGAGTAGACCTATGCATTCAATCAGTTTGGTAACTAAAACTGACAAATTTTTTTTAATCACTTCGGTTCAGTTTTTAGTTAACTGAATTTTGAATAAAATTAAAAAAATGATTTTTAAGGTTGGAACTTAGAATCTTAGTGGTACCATGAGTAGTTCAAGTGACAAAAATATGAATATCAAATTTGAGGAGAGTAGGGTTCGAACCCCATGCCTCCTCTCTTCTCCCTTGTGTTATTGAGAATTAACCATTTATACTAGAAAAAAAAAACTTAAAATCTCATGGACCAAAATTAACCCTTCTTTTATATTCTTGTAAAATATTTGAATATATATATATATAATAAATATTGAACTCTAAAGTTATTAAGTCAAAAATTTGACAAATATCTATTTTTTTATTTGAGTATTCACCCTAAAATCTAATATGTCAAATTATTAAAAATTCTAATTTTTTATTAAAATAAAATATTTACCATATATTTATTTAGTATTATTTTTTAACTAAAACACTATTATACATATCTTAATACTACTCAAATTCTAAAAATATTTATACACTACATATTTTTCTACCTTAAATCACTCAAATATTTATTTAGTATTATTTTTCAACTAAAACACTACTATACATTCGATAATACTAATCTAATAATTTTAAAAACTAATCTTATTAGAATTAAAAAATTATGGTAACAAAAGTTAAAGAAAATAAAATTAATATGATATATTTTATTTTTAATTTATTAAGCCAAAAATTTGAGAAGTGTCTGTTTTCATAATTCAACATTAACTCCTAAAATCTTATGTGTTAAATTATTAAAATTCACAATATATTTCTATAAAAAAATTAATAAATTCATTTTTATTAAAATACACATGTTTTATTTAATATAAAATACATTTAAAAAATTATTCTTGATTTTCATAAAAAATAATTTCTTTTATTTTAACTAAAACATTCTATTATATTCAAATAAAAATATTTTTCTTTTTTTAATCTAAAAATAAAAATATGTAATTTTTCACCTATTTTCTATATTTATTTTATTTTATTTATTTAATAATAATTATTAATATGCATATTATAAAAAATATGTACTCTTAACAAAAATAATAAGTTCTAACTTATATTTGATTCATTTGTAGTTTTTATTTTATTTTAATTATGTAATTATTTATTTTAAAATATGTATATTACTTGCAGTCTATGCAAAGTGCGGATTCACGACTAGTATATATTAAATGATGAGCTTTAAAGTCATTAAACCAAAATTTTGACAAATATCTAGCTTCATATTTGAGTATTCACTCCAAAAACTAATTTATCAAACCATTAAAAATCCTAATTTTTATTAAAAAATATTTATTATATTTTTTTAATATTATTTTTAATTAAAATACTAATATACATATTCCAATACTAATTAAATTTTAAAATTTTTTTATATAATACTTATTTTTTTATCCTAAATCACATAATTATTTTTCCTAAACGATTAAAAATTTTCTTAACTAAAATACTATTATATATACTCCAATAGTAATTTAATAATTCTCAAAACAAATCCTATTATATTTAAAAATAATGGCAATAAAAATAAAAATTTTAATTTATTTAGTTACCTTTTCCTTTTTTATAAAAATTTTTATTTTGAAATACATATATTTTATTCTATATAAAACATTTTAATTATACTACATTTAAAACACTATTCTTCTTTTTTATTAGGAATTATTTCTTTTATTCTAATTAAAACATACACCTTTTATTCAATTAACACATTTTTCTTTTTATTTAATTTTCAATTATTTTCTATTTTACTTTATTTTATTTATTTAATTATTATTACTACTATACATATTAAAAATATAAATATGTACTTTTTATAAATAATTATTAAATAAAATTTTTATAATAACTTTTTAAACTTTCACTTTTATATTTAATTAATTTGTAGTTTTTAATTTATTAAAATTAGTTAATAATTATATAAAAAATGTGTATATCATTTAAAGTCAGCGCAATGCATGAATTAACTACTAGTTTTAATTAAAATTTTTTAATTTTAAAAACTTACAAAAAAACCAACTAACTTTGTAAATTTTTAATACAATTTTCAGTTTAGTTCGGCTCTTACTCATCCTAATGGGGAGTATTTAAGGAGATGGAGAAAAAAGAAAGTGGCCCAAGTTAGGTAGGAATTGGTTGGGCTATAAAACCTGCAACTTCACCTTCCAAGATTGTTGGTTTTGTGTAACCATCAGCCTCAGAATCATCATCTTAAGCTTTCAACCTCATTTGAAAATGAAACTTTATATAGAGAGAAACGCATATAATGTTGTTGGGTGTAACAGTTGAACACTACATTTTGATTAAGCCTACCATCTTATTTAATGCCAAGGTATCAACATCTTCTCAGCACACTCACCCTATTAATTTATTAGCTCACACATTTTATCTGAATCTTGACCAATACACCGACTTTCAGCTGAGCAAGTAGTACTACCATTTTGTTGTTGTGAACAACGGAAAACATGTGTATTTTACATTTGTGCAAATTGTAATTGACTAGTCAGCCGTAAACCATTTTGCATCCAAAATAACGTTCTGATTTAGTTGGAGTCATTGAAAATTTGTATTTTTCTTCTCCCTATTGCAATTGAAAAATCAAGGATTCTTCCCTGGTTTAGTCAAAGTGATTGACAAATTATATTTTTCTTCTTAATAATTTGAATCTCCATCTTTCAACTTAAGATTTAAAATAAATTTATATATGCGATTTATGGAGGAAGCATATATCACACGCGATACATAGGGTGTAGTTGAATCAATTTAAATTAACATACTGTTAAATTTGAGTTTCACAAAACTCTCAAAATTAAAATTTGAAACTTGACTTGAACACAATCAAGTTATTATTTATTTTTAAAACTCGAGTTAGATTCAATTAAATAATTCCTATATTCGAACTTGATTGAGATTGACTTGATTATATATTTAAAATTTTAAAATATATAACTTAAAATATTTAAGTTTTACTCAACGAATTTGACTTAATCCAATAAAATATTTTTATAATTATATAAAATAAAAAGGCAAAATAATAAATATATACAAGTTCAGTTAGTTTTAATTAAACTCTCGAATCCATCATATTAAATATTAAAGAAATTGAACTCGACTCGATTGCTTATTCAAATAGTTCAAACTCGAGTTCGACTCTAAAATAATCGAAGTCAATTTCAAATTTTCTGTATTGACCCTAGTAGCCAGTTACTCTACTTAACCCTCTTCAAATGAAATTCAATTAATCAAAGGATGCTATGTAAACATGAATATAATTAAGCTCTGATAATGCCTTAAACTTGTAGATAGTTATTGGAATTTTTCCACTCTACTCTTCCTAATTAGCCTAATTCTTCTCTTCCTAAATAGGGTGATTCACTTTTTTTTCACTTATATTCTGATTGATTCATGTTTCTTCATTAGGAAGATTGATTTTCTTCTAGATTAGTTGTACATCCCTTGATTGTAGGGATTTGTAGAACCGAACCCTTGTACTATAAAAGTTCTCTTTTGTGTCAATAAAAGACAAGCCATACATAAATTTATATAGTTTCAGAGCAAGCTGTCTAGGGCGGATTCTTCACTATGGCTGAAGAAACAAATCAAGTCCTTAAACCTGCACAAACTCAATCCATCACCAATACCACATACGACTCATCTTCTCCGTACATCTTACACCTTTCAGACAATCCAGGAATCGTCCTGGTTTCATGTCTTCTAAAAGAAGATAGTTATTCAACATGGTGAAGAGCCATGACTAATGCATTATTGGCCAAGAATAAATTTGGCTTTGTAGATGGAACGCTCCCTCGACCTGAACTAAACTCACCTGATGTTACAGCCTAGATTAAAAGCAACTCCATGGTTATCTCTTGGATGTTCTACTCTCTTCATTCATCTTTTCATGATAGTGTTGCCTATTTTGACACTGTAAGAGACATATGGATCGATATAGAAGAACGTCTTTCACAAGGGAATGCTCCTCGCATGCACCAACTGAAGGCAGAAATAGTAAACATGCAATAAAAGGATATGTCAGTAGCAGTGTATTACATAAAACTTAAAAGGACTTTGGGATGAATTCCACCATGCACTTATGGAACAACCAAGGCAATAGTTGTTGAGAAAGAAAAAGAAAAGGTTCACCAATTCTTGATAGGATTAAATGAGAAGTACAATATAGTATGTTCTTATATTCTGAATACTGATCCTCTACCCACCTTAGCACAGTCATATGCACTCGTTTCACAGGAAGAAAGAAAACAGTAGATTGCAACTTCGAGAAATATATCTGTCGCTGAGGCTGCTGCATTTGCCATAACAAAAGGGAATTTAAAGCCCACTGGTGCTCAAACGACTATTGGTAATCGTGATACTTCGAAACTGTATTATGAACATTGCAAGAAAAATAAGCACACAAAAGATACATGTTTTGAATTACATGGTTATCTAGATTGGTGGGAGAAAAATAAATCCAAATTCACTCGAGGAAAAGCAACAAATCAAGCCCAAACCACGGTGGCAGTAGGGCAGTCTACTAAATCACTAATCAGTGGTCTCTCCAAAGATCAGTACACACAACTCATATTTTTGCTGAATCATGGCAAGACACAAAATGTTAATATAATTGCTAATTTCGCTGGTAAGACAATTTCTCTACCCAATGATCATGTTGAATGGATTCTTGATTCAAGTGCTACAAATCATATGACTTGCAAAAAGAGTATTATACTTGATGAGACTCTAGTAAATTTCAATCCACCTGTTAAGACACCTAATGGTTCCTTTGTTATAGTTAAATCATATGGGGATGTCAATGTTAATTCAAACATCAAACTAAATCATGTTCTTTATATACCTTCCTTTTATTGCAATCTCATCTCTATAAGCAAATTAACCAACACTTTAAATTGTACTACTCACTTCTTCCCTTCCTTTTGTGCTTTATAGGACCTAGCCACGAGGAAGCTGATTGGCATGGGTAAACTTAGGGATGGTCTTTATTATTTTTTAGCAATCAATATCACCATGACCTCAGCAAGTTCTGCTAGCAACATAAATTTTATTTTATGGCACCAGCGCCTTGGTCATTTATCTTTTGATAGAATGTCTTTGATTAGTAGTTTGAATCTTGATAGGATGAAAGTTTTTTATAAGTGTTGTGATACTTGCCATAGAGCTAAACAAGCTCGTTACCCTTTTCGTATAAGCTCTATTAAAACTCTTAATTCTTTTGATTTAATTCATTGTGATATTTGGGGCCCTTATAAAACTCTATCTTTGTCTGGTGCACATTATTTTTTAAGTATTATTGATGATTACACTAGAACTATATGGGTTTATTTGATGAAAAACAAGATTGAGGTTGATCATTTATTACCATCTTTTGTTGCCATGATAAACAAGCAATTCAGTTGCCATGTGAAGCAAATTTGAAGTGACAGTGGGACAGAATTCACTGCCCATAAATTTCGGTAATTTTGTCAATAAAATGGCATCTTACAACAATTCTCTTGCATCTATACCCCATAACAAAATGAGGTTGTGGAACGTAAATATAGGAATCTCTTTGAAGTTGCTTGAGCTTTGAGATTTCAGGCAAATTTACCCATTAAATTTTGGGGTTAGTGTATCCTTGTTGCAACGTATTTGATTAACTCTACACCTACACCTCTTTTATATGGAAAGAGTCCATACGAAGTCTTGTTTTCACGTAAACCCAATTATTTACACCTTTGAGTGTTTGGTTGTCTTCATTATGCTTTTGTCATTCCAAGGTCTAAAGATAAGTTCAATAAGCGAGCCACTTCTAGTATTTTTATTGGGTATCCTTATGGTCAAAAGGGATACAAAGTTTATAATTTAAAGACTCATCAAATCTTTATTTCCATGGATGTAGTGTTTTATGAAAATATATTTCCTTTCCATACTTCACCACACCAAATCGAAATCTCTAATAAATCGACCCCCCAAACACCTAACACCTTATTTACCCTTGCATCTGATGTATAACATGTGTATGAAGGAGGGACAAGTGAGGTTGAATGGGTACAAGAACTCAATCAAGGGGGTGAGAATGACCATGTTAATGAAATTTATCGGGATAAAGAGCCAAGTGTAGTTCATGAAATTAGTGACAATACTCAAACTAGTAAGGATGATAGAGTCTATAAAGACATAAACAATGCACCTGAACCCATCATTGAATCAACACTAACACCTTCTACCAAAGCTAACTATCCTATTCGAGAAAGAAAGTTACCAGCTCATTTCAAAGATTTTTATATTGATTTTCCAGGAAATAATAAAGATACATCCTCTAATTATGCCAATATAGTTTCCTCAAGTACTTCTTATCCTTTGTCTCATTATCTTTCTTATTCTACTTTTTCTTCACCATATTCTTGTTTTTTTACGGCCATCACTCAAAATGATGAGCCTACAACTTGCTTATAGGCAAGTAAAGATACTCGATGGCAAACTACCATGTAAATGAACTTGCAGCCTTTGAAAATAATCACTTTTGGACTTTGGAGAAATTACCTTCGGGAAAGAAAGCGGTTGGGTACAAGTGGGTGTACAAAATTAAATATCACTTTGATGGAATAATTGAACATTATAAGGCGCACCTTGTGGAAAAAGGGTGCACTCAGGTGGAAGGCTTGGATTATACTGAGACTTTTTCACTTGTCACTAAACTTACCACTGTTTGTACTCTTTTAGGAGTGGCAACCATAAAAAATTGGACTCTTCACCAGCTTGATGTTCATAATGCTTTTTTTCACAGAGATCTTGATGAAGAAGTGTATATGATGCCTCCACCTGGCTATTTATTAGATGGTGATATGTGTGTTTATCGACTTCACAAATCTTTATATAGTCTGAAGCAAGCTTCTAGGCAATGGTTCGCCAAATTTTCTACAACTATTCTTCGGTTTGGGTTTACTCAATCTAAGAGTGATAACTCCTTATTTCTATGTCATAGAGGCACTTACTTGATTGCTGTCCTTGTTTACATTGATGATGTTGTCATTGCCATTAATGTTAGCTCACAACTTATTAAACTCAAGGGCTATTTGGAAGCATGGTTTCCTATCAAAGACCTCGACACTCTTAAATATTTTCTTGGTCTCGAAGTCGCGCGCTCTCCTGAAGGGATTGTTTTATCTCAATGAAAATATGCACTAGACATTCTTCAAGAAGCAGGTATGCTCGGGTCCAAACCTTGCTCTTTTCCCATTGAGCAAAATCATAAGCTAGCACTTAATGATAGTAGTTTTCTTTAAGATCCTGGTTTTTATCGTCGTTTGGTTGGGCACTTGATTTATTTAACAATCACTAGGCCAGATATTTGTTATTCTATCCATATTCTTTCTCAATTTATGAACCAACCATGACAAGGACATTGGCAGGCTGCTATGCACATTTTGCGCTATCTTAAATTGGCACCATGTCAGGGCATTTTTCTCTCTTCTACCAGTCCATTATCTATCTCTGCATATTGTGATTCAGATTGGGCTAGTTGCCCTTTGACTCGGCGATCACTCAACGATTACTTCATTTTTCTTGGACATTCTCTGATCTCATGGAAAAGCAAGAAACAAACTATAGTGTCTCGCTCCTTTTGTTGAAGCTGAATATCGGTCTATGGCCACCACGGCTTGTGAGTTGATATGGTTACTACAATTGCTTCATGACTTGACTGTGACATGTTCATCCTCCATCCAACTTTATTGTGATAATCAAGCTGCCATGCGTATTGCCAATAACCCAGTTTATCATGAAAGAACAAAACATATCAAAATCGATTGTCATTTTGTTCGTGATTGTATCCAGCATGGTCTCATAATCACTCATCATATCCCTTCATCAAATCAGGTTGTTGACATTTTTACCAAAGCTTTAGGCAGACAGCAATTTCAGTTCTTGGTTGGCAAGTTGGGCATTTGAAATCTCCATGCTCCAACTTGAGGGGGAATATTGGAATTTTCCCACTCTACTCTTCCTAATTAGCCTAATTCTTCTCTTCCTAATTAGGCTGATTCACTTTCCTATCATGTATATTCTGATCGATTCATGTTTCTTCATTAGGAAGATTGATTTTCTTCTTGATTAGTTGTACATCCGTTGATTGTAGAACCGAACCCTTATACTATATAAGTTCTCTTTTGTATCAATAAAAGACAAGCCATACAGAAATTTATAGTAGTTCTATTACATTCCTGTAAACAGTATGTTCACACACATGCACATGAGCCTACTTGTTTCGGCAGAATCTTGCCTACCGCTGGCCTTGAACGAATCGGCGCCAGTACCAGTGCTGCTCCCACACTGCATACATGGAATCCAGAGGAATTCCTTTCGTCTCCGGCATGAAAAGCGCGACAAATATGGTCATCGCCGCAATCCAACCAGCATAGAATAGGAAGGTCCCATATTTGAAGTGACATAGCATGGTCAAGAAGGTTTGTGACAGAACAAATGTTGTAGCGAAATTTACAGCTACACTTATGCTTTGGCCTGTAGGTCTAATTTTCATGGGGAAAATTTCACTTGGAATTAGCCAACTTAAAGGCCCCCATGACCAACCAAATCCAGCAGCATATACGCACATTAAAACTAGCACTAATATGGCATTGCTCTTGGAGATTTTGTCAGTGCCTGAAACACCTGATGTGACAGCCAGTACACATGCTAATGCAACCTTCAAAACAACAACGTACGTAAAATCATTAACTAAGGAAGTTAAACTGGCCCTAGAGCAAATTAATTTGATTATCAAGAGCATACCTGACAGATGAACATCTGAATTCCTCCGGCTAAGAACAAAAATCGTCGGCCAAACCGATCCACCACACCAGCAGACACAAGGATTGAACCAAGATTAACACATCCTAATATTATTGCTGCTATTAGAGCTGAGTTATTTCCAAAGCCAATTGACTGAAAAAGAACAGGGGCATAAAATGCTATAATGTTGATCCCAGTAAGTTGTTGAAAAAAGGGTATGGCTATTGACATCACCAGGTGAGGCCTATGCTGTCTTTCGAATATGGTCATAAAAGGTTCTTCATTGGCAGCTTTAGCTACTTCACTGGACTTAATTAGATCAGCAATCTCAGCATCCACATTACTGCCAATTCCTCGGACTTTAATTAGAGATTTTCGAGCTTGATCAATCTTGCCACGCTCCACCAAGCTAGTAGGAGTGTCTGAGATAAGAAGTGCACCTGTTGTCATTATAGCTGCAGGTACAATTGCAAGACCAAGGGACAGACGCCAGCCCCAGCTGAGCTTAGCGGTGCCAAAATTTATACAATTGGAGGTTACTACCCCAATGCCTATGAAAAATTGGAAGCCTGTGTTGAACGCTCCCCGCCATTTTGTTGGTGCTACCTCTGACAGGTATATAGGAGCCGCCTTCAAATTAACATTTGTAATGTTAGGATTAAACAATACTTTGAACACATCTAACTTAACATATATGTAATATTATTTGATTAACCTGGTTAGTGAAACCAACACCAAAACCAAGCAAAATACGGCCTACGATGAGCATGGCAATGTTGGCTGCAGCACCATTGATGGCAGCACCAGCAAGGAAAGTGGAGCCACCAAACACCATGGTCTTCTTGCGGCCCAATGCTGCAGTAACGCGGCCTGCTCCAAGGGAAGCAACTAACCCAGCTATGTATAGTGATGATGTGAAGGATGTTAAAACCTGACTATCATACACACAGTAAATATTTGTCT
Source organism: Mallotus repandus (assembly GCA_949671775.1). Classification (NCBI taxonomy): domain Eukaryota; kingdom Viridiplantae; phylum Streptophyta; class Magnoliopsida; order Malpighiales; family Euphorbiaceae; genus Mallotus; species Mallotus repandus. The sequence continues at coordinate 44,500 of CATIWM010166469.1, forward strand.
TGGCCTCTGATGCCTTCCTCAATACTGATGGAAAGAATTTCTTGAGAAATGGTACCATTGTTGTTACACCTCCTGCAATTAATTTGATGGATTCATATCAAAATAATTAATAGTAAGTTAAAATAATCCAAACCAGGAGTTGAAATTATGATAATCCAAACTATAGTTTCAATGCAAATTAAGAATGAACTATGAATTGAATTCAAGATATATTATATTTTTATGTTAGTTATCGTGATTTTAAAAATAATATAATTGAATAGGTAAATGATAAAATCTCATTTATTTGATTTCATACTGCTGCATAATTTTTCTTTTTTTTTCTTTTATTATGAAATAAGTTTAATTCAGATAAATTTGATGTACATTAATTTTTTTTTACAAAATGGACTTTTTTCTTTTTTTAAAATAAACTGTAACATTTTATTGCTTTTCAGGTATAAAACTTGGTCAAAACGAATTTTATTTTTATAGAATTTTTGTAGCAGAGAATGACCAATTTCGTTGAAAAAATTACTGAACTGACGCAGCGGTATCGCTTGCAAGCCCCTGTCAGAGGTTTTATGTGTAAAATTTTCGGCTAGATGGAGTAGGGACCTCAGTGGTCAGAAAAGGAAAAAAAAAA
>CATIWM010166490.1:0-13252 GCA_949671775.1 Mallotus repandus
AATTTCTCTCCTTTTAAGATGCTTGCCCCGCAGATGAATTACTGCATCCTTAAGCGGACAGGCAGGATCCAATTGTGTCTTGTAAAATGAATTTCAATTCAATTTAATTTGTATAATAGAACATTATAAAAATTTTAGAAGAGTCACATTCTAAAAATTAGCTATGAAGGATGAAAAGCTTATTCCATGCCTTACAATTAGAATTGGAGCAATTCACTACGTTTTGCAGTCCAATTGATAAATAACTCCAACATTCCTGATTGTGTTGTTTATGTCTCTGATGTTACCAATCTTGTTGTTTAATTGTGATTCACAATACTAAAAATAGTTTTGGCACCAGGTAATAGTACTACAAATTTTAGAAAAATTACATTTCATAAAATTAATTTTTCACTGTAAATTTTATATTAAAATTCTATATTAATTTAAGAATATATAGTAAATTTGCATTAATTTATTTCAATGTATATTTGTTACAAAATTTATTATAAAATTGTTTCTGATAATTATAAAAATTTCTTATTTATGTTAAAAAATAAATGATTATATTTATTTTTTAAAATAAACAAATAAATAAATAAATTGCAAAAATGAAATTATCTAAAAATGAATAGACCCTAAATCATATAATTTTTTTTTTAAAAAAAAATCCATCAAAATCCATACCCACCACAAAAAGGAAAGGATCTAAAAAAGCTTCTAGAACATTAGTACTTTTTGCTTTTGGCCTTTAAGTGAAATAAATAAATAAAAAGAATAAAAAATCTGTTCTCAGGGACAAAACTTTTCCATCAAAAAAAAAAACAGATGATGGATGCCCATCATCAACATATAATTTTTTATTATTATTTTGTTTTCTACTAAAATAACAAAAAAAATTGCTTACACTGGATATTACCAAAATTAGTGAAGGTGTGTGCCTTTTCCATCCTAATTATTATTATTATTATTATTATAATTAGCGATAACCGAATGGCTATGCCATGACATGAGAGAGTTAAAAAAGAGGGAGAATTAAATTCTATTTTTTAATAAATATTTTAATTTTATTATAAAATATTTTATCATGATTAAATTTTTTTATTCTTTTATTACTTTTTAGTTGCACTTTTTTTCGAGATAATGTTAGTAATTGTTAATTATTAGTAGTTAAAAAAAAAAAAGAAAAAGTGAAAATTGACCCTATACTTTAAATGACATATTAAAGGTCTTTACCACTAAATCAGATTGAATGACATAAAAAATTAAATTATTTAAAATTTAATATATTAAAAAATTATATTTAATTTTAAATTATGTGAAAAAGATAAGATGAACTAATATTTTATTGTTAAGTAAAATTTAATTTGTTAACAGAATTTAACATCATCACTAAGAAAAATAATATAAATTAAAGAATTTAATATTAATTTAAAATATATTAAAAATTATATTGATTATATTTTTTATTTTTATGTATTGTTATTGTTATTATTATTATTATTATTATTATGTGAAGTGCGTATGAAATATCCACATAGCTTCTGGAAGGTTTGGCAAAGTTGCTGCCAAAATGTGTACTATAGGACCTGCACTAATTGAGTGGACCCAGTTACTTACTTTAATACAATGGCCTCTTTTATATTTTTTTTTTCTATCTACAACATAATGTATAATTTGACACTTAAATTTTAACTAAAAGATATTATAAATACTCCAAGTTTTATTTTCACATATTGGACCCATGAACTTTTATCAAAATTGAATAATTTTTATCTACTAAAATTGATTTTTTAAATGATGTTAAAATTGAATTTATTTCAAATTTAATAAAGTAAAATAACATTGTCGGTGTGGTCGTCTTTTAAGGATGAAGAAGGGTGACAAACAAAAGTAAATTTTAAGGTGTTAAATAGCTAGAGTGGAATTTGTATTATAAGCGGTATTGAGGTTATATATATATATAGTTTTAACATGTATGTTTTTCAAACTCTTTCAAAGAAAATGCAAGAATAATAGTAATGATAATATTTTTAAAAAATTATTATAAAAGTTTTGAAAAATTAACAAAAAATGATAAAATATAAAATTTTACTGCACTTATGCATTTAAGATATTTTTACAGATGCAAAGTGCTGAATGGAACGACAAGTGTTTGAAAATAATGAAAAATAGAGGATAAATTATGTCAAAAATAAAGTTAGGGTGTTAATTGGGCAATTAGAATAAAGTTCATATGTCAAATTATGTATTTGGCATAAAATCTTTAATTGCTTGCCAAGAGGTCCTAGCTTGTCTTCCTTTTGGTTTTGCGCGTTTTCAATAATTTTTTTTTTTTTTTGTGCAAGTACATTCAACATTACTTAAATAATGAGAATTGAGTTTTACTATATAAAGTAAAGGGCGTTCAAAAAAGAGGAGTTTATCTTTTTATTAAAAAGGGAAGAGTTTTATTTTCTAAAGTAAACTAGATTCATACTCAATGGCCATCGTGATTAATAAAAAACACAGATGAATTTTTAAATATCTTTTCTTCTGGTCAATTTTTTTTATTAGATTTTCTGCAAAAAAATTTTCTGAAATGAGAAAAAGAAGGAAGGAGCGCTACAATTAACATAATAGCCCCTGAAAAATGCTAGTTAGTTAGGTTAGCGCGCAACGGCTCCTTTTGAGAGGATCTACCCTCTTCAAGCTCCGCCTAACCTATACAAGGTGCTACTTGCTTTCTTTCAACCGCAAGTGACGATAGAATGTTTGTCTATCCATGAGCATTTATTCTATCTCTATATCTTGGAGATCTATCGGTTTATACATATGAAATTTATGGCACAATATGATCGCTGGCCCTAACCACATATTAGACACCATTGAAGTGCGTCTAATGTGCTTCTTTAACGTCATGCTTTGGTCCCAAATATACTCTTGTGGTCTTCTAGCGTTAAAAGCAGAAGAAGTCGTGTTCATTGTGGACATCTGCAACATCCTTCCATATTTTTTTTATACATATATGTGTATTTATATAAACAAAATAAAAATTATTAAATTAATTTTTATATAACTATAATTATTAATTAATTATTATATATTTATACTTGTAATATATATCTATACAAGGACTCTCAATTACAAATAAAAATATATTTATACATTATAATATATTTCACATGATAAAAAATTTAATATTTAACTCATTTCAAGTATCATAATAAAAAAATTATTCATTTTCAAAATTTTTTTGAATACAAATGGGAATTATGAGATGCATATATTTAAAATTGAATTGGATCATAATTAAATTAAAATTTACACGTTTTGTATTGGTGCATTTTTCTCATATCAAAATTCATATGCAAGGAAAGATTTAATTTATTTGACTGATAGAAATTGATAATTAAACTTAAGGAATGATAAAAAAAAAAATCTCCCAATAAAAAATAAAAAATTTCACACATACAATCACAAAATTAATTTAATCCTAAAATAATATCAACCTTAAATATTGTAAAAAAAAGTGTATTTTTCAAATAATCTTAAACTTCATAATGCAAATGGTTGAAGGTTAAGTATCCTAGTTGCATAATTTCCTTCCAAGTATCAATAGATTAAAGGATGGATTTTTATCTTCTTCCTCTGGTTTAAAAAGTTACATAATGCAAGTAATTGAAATTGATACAACTAATACACATATCCATGATTAATGCCATAAATTAAACACTCAATTCTTTTTTCACACAAATATAAAAAAGTTTGGTAAAAATTATTTTTAAGCCCCTGAACTATAGTAATTTTTTCTATTGAGTTCCTATCATTTTATTTTGTTTCATTAAACCTCTAAACTTTTATTTACTAATCTATTTAGTCCCTATACTTTTATTTATTCACCTATTGTGCCCCTATACTATTATTTATATAATACATTGAGCTCTCAAATTTTTTGCACATTTTTATAAAATTTGTTAAATTGGGGTTCAATAGGTAAATAAATAAAAGTATCGGGACTCAATAAAACAAAATAAAATGATAGGAGCTTAATAGAAAAAATTACTATAATTCAGGAGCTTAAAAATGAATTTTGCCGAAAAATTTTATCCTATGTTAGAAGCTCTTCAATGGCTCTAATAACTCATGATGGGTATGCAAAAGTGCTCTCCCTTATGACATAGCCACATAAGAAGAAGCATTGATTTTTCTTAGATAAACTCATTATGAAGCCCTTAAATTTTGACACTTTATTCTATTGAACTTCTTAATTTTTATTATATTTTATTAAGCCCTTAATCTTTTATTTTCATATAAATTAAGGATAAATTAGATTGAATTAACAAAATTGTGCAACAATTTAAGTTCGTTGTTACTAAATATGTTAGAGATACGTTTTGTGAAGAATGATAGAAAAAGAGTGAGGGTAAGGTATAAGGAAAATTGTCCATTTAAGTTATTTGCTTCAATTGATAATTCTAATGACACATTTACTGTTAAAACTTACCACCGATATTACAATTGTGGTAGAGTAAATAGAATTTATTTCATAATTTTATTACTTTAGTCTAATTTGTCCTTAATCTATATAAAAATAAAAAATTAAAGACTTAATAAAATATAATAAAAATTGAAGGGTTCAATAGAATTAAATGTCAAAGTTCAGGGCTTCATAATGAGTTTATCCAATTTTTCTTCTATTTTAGTTTTATTTGTTTGCTCAAAAAAAATAATTTTGTTTCAATTATTTTTTATATTATTATTATTATGATTTGATTTTTCAAACAAAAGCAACAAAAATGTTTTTTTTTTTTTTTTTTTTAAGTAATGATGGCATGAGGATAAAATAGAAATAATAATTGATAATAACAAACCGATGAAACACAACATAGCCACAGACGCTATGATACAACTCATCTTTTTCATCACTTTGATCAAATCACGCTCACTCATACTTACACATATCACAAACATTGCCTACTTATAGCCAAACTCCAATGCCTATCCCACACTCACAAAACCCAAATCTAAACTTTAATTAATTTCCTTTCTTCTCTAATTAGAAATATATAGATATATGCTTACTCTTTTTCTTTTTTCTTTTTTAATCTCTTATCATTCTGGGACTAGTACTACCGCTTAAATTCAATGAATCTGTACACACTCCAGTTTTAGTAGCATCAAATTCTTGATCTTTATATAAGCCTACAATATACCCTCTTCTTATATTCAAAAGATTTTGTTTGTGTGATGTTTGAAAGATTTGAGCGGTGAGAGGGTCAAAAAAAGAAAAGGCAAGAACTGGTGGTGTTACTATCAGGCAAGAAACATCAAATTCTTGTTCTTGATATAAATCTATGATATACCCTTTTCTTTGTTTTCAAAAGATTTTGTGATTTTTTGAAAGATTTGAGCGGTGAAAGGGTCAAGAAAAGAAGAAGCAAGAAATGGTGGTGTCACTATCAAGCAAAAAAAATCAAGAAAAAGATGAAGAGAAGCAGCAGCAGCAACTGATTCCAGGGCTACCAGATGAGATAGCCACGGAGTGTCTGGTGAAAGTTCCTTATCAGTTCCATTGTAATATGAAATCAGTTTGCCATACTTGGCGAAACTTGATTTCTCAGCCTTGTTTTTATCAGCAAAGGCGCAAATCCGGCACTGCCGAGCACCTTGTCTGCCTTGTTCAACCTCATCCTCGACCGGATTCGTCTGACCCACTTGGTGTCGCCGCCGTCCCCGCCACTTTAACCATCAAGAAGGAAGACAAGCAACAAGAGGGGGAGGAGGAGGAGGTGTTGGTGGTGGTGGAGCAGCAGCAGCTTCAGCAGCAACAGCAGATCCATAGTCCACCTCAGTTTGCCATAAGTATCTATAATCTCAACTATGATATCTGGCAAAGAACAAGGCCTCAAGGCGGACTACCCATTTTCTGCCAGTGCCTGGCGATTCCATCTTCCGGCAAAATAATCCTTCTGGGTGGTTGGGATTCGGCCACTCTTGAGCCTGTAACGGATGTTTACATCCTGGATCTCACCGGAGCTACTGGATGCGGGTGGAGACGTGGAGCTTCAATGTCTGTGGCGCGTTCTTTCTTCGCATGTGCTGTTGTGGGACCCTTTGCAGTTTATGTTGCTGGTGGACATGATGGCCAGAAGAATGCGTTGAGGTCTGCGGAGGTTTATGATGTTGATAGAGATGAATGGAGAACGCTGCCTGGAATGATTGAAGAGAGGGATGAGTGTCAAGGATTGTCTTGGGAAGGTGATTCGAAGTTCTGGGTGGTGAGTGGTTATGGCACTGACAGTCAAGGACAGTTCAGGTCTGATGCTGAGTGTTACGACCCCGTTACTGCGTGTTGGTCTAGATTTGATGGGATTTGGCCATTTTCAAGTATTAGTCCAAGAGGAGCCACTGCTACAGTTTCTGTTGATAGAAACCAATATCAATGGTGGTGGTTTTTGGGAGTTGAACAGCAACAGCAGCCGCAGAGAATCGGCGGAGAAGTAAAGGAAACAGAGAATATGAGATTGGAGATAGTGAGTTCAATTCCAGTTCCAGATTGTGTTAATGGAAGCAACCCATGTGTAATTAGCCTTGGACATGGTGCCAATAACCATAATCATCATCAAGCATTTGTGATGAGCGGCAATGGCAATGCCAGGAGTTCATCATCATCATCATCACTATCATGTGGTGAATGTGATTGTGAAGGGGCATTTATAATGGACAGAGATTGCAATAATGGCAGTACCAAATGGAACCATATCCATACACCTGCAGGCTTTTCTGGGTTTCCATTTGCAGCTTGTCATCTAACAGTCTAAAGTATTTGACTTTCAGATTGGTGGTGGAAAGTTGAATGGCATGCCAGTGCAAAAAGTTTCATGCATTTGAGCCTTAATGAGTATGTACTTGGCATATAGTTTTGAGTTTTGGGCACAGATACTGGTTCGCCTGCTTTCAAAAAAGGTGCAAGATTAGCTCTTTTTTGCTCATTCGCGAGGATAGAGGTGTTGATGGTGCTACAGCAATGTTTTATATTTTGTTTAGAGATATATGAGATTAAAAAAAAGGGTATCTTCAATACTTTTTAGTATTATTCAAGTTCATAGCATGTGACGTGTGAAGCTAGTGGAGTTCATAACTTGAAAGTGAAACAAACGAAACCCAAAACCCATATCTACAACAGGAATCTTATTGTACCAAAAGGAACCTTCCCATGAAAGCTCTTTAGCTTTGTTCGTGCTATTGACCCAAAAAAACAACAATAAACTTTAAAATATCACCACGGGGGTAACACAGATAAGCCAACTAAACTGAAATTCCAGCATTTTATCTTACAATATTAACAACTTGTTGAATATGTTATCACCTTTAAAGAAAAAAAAATTGAAAAGAATTGGACCGTTGCTGTACTTTTTCTACAAATGCTGAATCAACAGAAGGATTAATGAACAGTAACACAAGTTGGCCACGGCTGCTAATCAGAGCTGCTGCAGCATCGGGTATGCTACCCCGTTACAAGCTGAACCATGTAAAAGTGTTCAACCTCTAAAATAAATTACAAATTATAAAAGTTGCCATTCATCCTCCTGTGCACCACCTTCTGCATCATTCACAGGCATGACACCAAAGGCATCATCCTCTTCGACCTCACCATCAACCTTTAACATGTCACTATGGTTTACTTGCTTCGGCAACGTATGGGATTGAGCCACAGTAAACAATGGTGCACCTTGTGAGTCATCTGCTAGCTTGGATGCCAGAAGACAAAACTCCTCAAAATCATCTGTCCAGCACCAAGTAGAAAAACGGTGAAGTGATGGGTTCATATGAAAATGGGAAGTGCCTTAAATTTTTAAAAGCCAAAATAAAGAAGCTACCTTTGTCTCGACAATAAAAACCAATTGCTAACGATGGATCAATGGAGTTCAGGGGTATATGTCGTACAACACTGGACAAATTATAAAAAAAAATAAGAAGCAAGGACAAAAGAGAATTTTACTTTCACAGTAAACATATGAATAAATTAGTCTTAGCAACAAGCTTACTCGGAGTAGTGGTAAGATGAAGTATCAGCCTCTACATTGTCTTTGTCAATATTAACAACCTGAATACCCAAAGCACTTATAAGAACACAGGCAAACTAGAGCCATTTATAAGCGATTCAATCGCATATAATATTGTTAGAATTGATTTTCCGCCTGAAATATATCTGGCATCAAACTCAGTTTCTGTACAAATGTATGCATGCACACACACCAATGCAAGACAAATAAAAGGGAGAAAATTCAAAAATGTTTTATCAGCTTAACTTATATGATTTAATTGACGGAGCAACAGAAATATTGGTCACAAGCATTTTGGCAATAGACAATGGAAGAATCAACAAGATTTTTAAGTTGTACTAAAGCTCCTTGTCTCTGAAACTTGATGAGCCTAATCATCCAAACAAATTGATTACAGGAAGTTGATAGACTAAGTCACTAAGATGATCATGTAATATGGTACAATTCCCAATTTTCTGTAACCACCATTTGCCTTTCTTATATCATTCAGGGAATTAGCATGTTCTATTATCCAAAACTTAGCACAATCATAACCATGTAGAAGTTCCAAGATGACCAGTAACCACCATTTGTTAAAATCACTACATCGGTACATAAAATACATCCAACAAGAAACTATAGCAGTCTACATCACAAGGAAAATATCAATATCAAAATATTTACTAATATATGTCACCAAAATTCTGCCAAGCATGCGGCTCCAAAACTATTTTTTGCACAATTCTGTAAATCCTGCTGCATGCAGAGTCTAATTGAAGTGTTTCTCATGTTAACATCTAAATTATGTTTATTCATAATAACATCATCCTCCCTCCCTCTTTAGGTTCCAAGACACCTTGTCCATTCCATAGGTTCAGCTGTTATCAACTCATCATATATAAAATGAAGAAAATAGCATCATCAAATCTCCCCTGTAATTTAAACTGTAGCAATTATCCTTTCAACCATAGACATGAGTGGTAGCTAACAAAGGCATGCACAGATTATACATAAACTATTTCAGCAAACCCAATGTCTCAGCTACCATATGATACAGAATATTTTCAGTTACCCAGTAGGATTGTTCATTCTTACAATTAAAAAAAAAAAATTATTTGAAGACAGCAAACCAACCACCCTCAAACACCCTGAAGATACCCCCACAAAAAATAAAATAAAATAAAATAAAAAATAACAAGGTAATCTAATTAAACTGCAATTTTCGTAATTTGACAAAATTAGTTAATTGAGAAGACTTTAAATTAGTTAATCTAATTAAACTGCAATTTTGGTATTTGCTCATGTCTCAATTAGTCATTAAATGTTTCAAACCATGTTATCAATTGATAAATGAACTAAAAAGAAAAAGAATTATGTTTTACCGGTTGAACTTCATGTGGATCAAGGTAAAAAGCCTTGTCTTCTTGCACACCAACAATGTAGGTTGAGGCACCAGGTTTCCCACCCATAATGCCAAGGCTTTGGGGAAAGGTGAATGTTGCCTGCAGAGATGGAAGGTACCTGGTAACAATTTAAGAAAAGAAATGGTTAGCACATAGGGAAGTAGCAAAATAAATATCAAGTAACTTTAATTGTATCAGTAATAACAGCAAAAGTTTCACTAAGTCAGACTCTTGACTATGACTTTTGGTGGTTTTGTAAGGAGACACCAAAGCTATAGAAGTTAAAAAATTTTCATCAATAACAGAAAAAAAAATGAAATGCGATTTGATTGATGTAAGAATAATGGCAATTATGTACCATACCGTAAACCTACCATGGCTAAACAATTATCAAGGAACCTACTACATTTAGGAGATATCTAAGCATGCCATGACATTGTTAGGATCTCATATCGGCCTTTATGACCCTGGCCTTCAAATGGACCTTTACGAGCCTAATAAATAGTAGAATATTCTTCTGTTCTCCACATGGCTAGTGCACAAACTGCATGCAGAAATGTGTCTATCTCAAAACATAACTGGACCACAGAAATGTGTCTATCTCAAAACATAACTGGACCATCTCCAGTATTTGCTCATGTCTCAAAGCTGTATGATGCCACTTTAAAAGATTTTCTTTAAGCATTAAAAGAACGTAAATTACTTCTTTTACCAACAAGAAAAATATGCAGTGCAAAGTACCAATAAGCCATTTATAAAGCATAAAGATGAACATGGAATCACTAAATTTGATATTCACTGTGCAAAGTGCGGGTGTGATATTTGGTTCTAAGGCTAATTCTAGCAAACCAAAACCCTTCAATCCAATTCATGTTGGCTAATTCTAGCAACCAACCCTTCAATCCAATTCATGTTAAGGCACTGCCAACTTATCCATCAAAACATCATAGAATTCTCACTAAATTGTTTCAATTAAGTGAAACAACCAAATCGGTGGGGTAATGCAACTATAATAATGAATTTGAAGAGAATATGCAGATGAAATGAATCAGTAAAAAAGGAATAAAAAATGAAAGATTTCAACATACAATACAAACTTGAAGAAAAGTGTTACGAACCTCGGATTAACTTTATCAAGTCCAAGAACCAAAGGAACCAACAAAAGAATGGGTGTCCAATTTGCTAGCCCTCTAGAAAACTCTAAACAATGTCTAGAGGCATCTTCAGCGCAGACTATTGGAGCACCACCTCTCTCCCCATCTTCATCACCAGAAACAACATAAACTGCCATTGGAAGCGACTGGTATTCAAGGTTGTTTTCCTCTCTCTTAGACCGAGTGAGAAATTCCCAACAGCGGCACATGGCATATGGGCCTACCCATGACCCAGCTGCAAGGCTATAAGCTTTTCCTGCCTGAATAAGATTGTGGATAGAAAATGGTGCAGCCTCGGAATCACCAAAAAGGTGCAAGATTTCAATATATTCTTGATCTAAAGGCTGCACAGTCAAAAAGAAAGAAAGGAAGAAAGGAAGGAAGAAACAACATAGAATTCTATTAGGCATTAAATGTTATTCATTGCTTTGCTACAGGATAGATTGTATGCTAATTTTAATAGTGGATGAGAAAAAGGAATAGTAGAACAAGAAATATAATGAAGTCAAAAATCAATACCATTCACCTCACCTTCTGAAATGGCTTTCTCCAAGATCTCCCCAATTTATGAAAAAGCAATGCCTGCAACATGAACAAATAAAGTGATTAATCAAGATGAATGCATCCAAAATATAACATAATATAGCAAGCAATTTGAAACAAATGAGATCATCAGAATAATGTACATACAAAAATGGCAAGGCAATATACCTGAGCAACAAGCATTTGACTACTTCGAAGCATGCAACCCCAACCTACATCACTAGTAAATTTTGAATCTCCGATTGCATCAAAACCTGCATAAAGGGGGAAATTTTATTGCTTCTGAATGTTTTGTCTGCTAAAGCTATAATCATATTTTGCTGAATTGGACAATGTCTACTAAAACAAACCTCGTCGATATGTCATCAAAATTCGTGAGGAAAAATCTTGCATGAATGCAGCTGATCCATTGCTAGTAGCAGCATCCCCAGAATCTTCTTCTGACATCTTATAGCACACACCTAGAAGCCATATGTTGCTAGTGCTGGATATTCCAGTCCTGCTTGGTCCTAATATACGCTCGTGAATTCTCCTCATTGAGCCACCGGAAACAATTTTCTTTACAGTAGACGTCCAACCATTGTGTCTAGAGTGGCTTCCCTTCTTCTCGGTGGTTGATGACTCGCAATATGTTTCAAAGACTGAGAAAGCAGATGCAAAAAAGCTTGACCACAAAGAGCCCTTTGAGTGGTTATACCCGGGTTCTGAACAATCAGATGACAAAGACCTGTTTTGGGTATCAGTTGGACTTTTAGAAGAACATTTCGAGGCAACCCTCTCACGAAAACCCTTCATTACCTAGTCATGAAACAGCATATAACGATGGAATCTGCTCATCCACCCAACCCAGTTCGAATAGTTTAGCATCACATGCGACTAACAAGCTTAATTCTCAAAAAACTATCAATAAGTTTCTATAAATCTCAACTGAATGCGAACAATCCCAACTTCAACTATCAATAAAAATAAAAATTAGAAAGGGACCCAATTTTTTACTTTAAAAAAAATTCGTCATCAAGAAAGCGAATTCAATTTGAAATTCAAGAAAAGAAAAAAAAAATACAATAATTTGATGCATAAAAGATAGAGAGATCATTACCCGTTAGTGCGTGAAGTTCAGCTGGTAAATTACTGAAGGTTTTGGGTTATTTGTAAGCAACCCAAACCCAGAATTTTATTTTTTTTGTAATTGGGTTCTCTGCAAATATTTTAAAAACAAAAGAAGAACAATAAAGATTGATTTTTTAAGTTTAACCAAAGCTGAAAAGGAGAAGAAGAAGAAGAAGAAGAAGCAAAACCTTCGACCATGTGGGTACTGCTACCAGCCTCAAGGTTCGGACGATTAGTCCTACGCCAGATATTAGACGGACGGAGCGATCAGATCAAGCCACGATGAATTCACCGTTAGAGAAGAGAAGATACAATTCTACGAGCTTTGTGGGAAAAGTTTCTAAAGCAGGCCTAATGGGCTTACAAAAATGTGCCTATAATCATTTCGGGTGCTTTTGTTTGTGGTTGTTCATCCGGACAAATTATATCATCAACCCCTTTTCTTATTGTAATATAGATCAGGTGTATCTCACACATATGAAACACGTTAAAAATAACATTTTTATTTTCTTAACTACTTCTCCATCAAGAAAAGATACTGTAAATGTCTCCTTCCTTGTAGCTTTGTGTGCCCATGGTACTGTAGAAGCCATAATCGGTCCAACTTATTCACGTTTTATTTTACAAGCCTCTTCATTTTCTATTTTAAAACCAATCAAGCCAATTAGTCTAGTTTAACATGTTTGTAAATTGCAGATGAATACAAGAATATTTTTAGGAAAAAAAAAGCGAGAGAGAGTATATGTTTATGTTTTATGCATAGCTGTCAAACTTAGTAAAAAATTTGCCAAAATAGCGAAAAGAAAAAGAAAAAAATAGAGCCAAGCAACACCAAAGAGAATTTTTCTTTTTGATTCTTAAACTGAATAAATTAATTCACTATACAAATTTTGTACATTTTGTGTTAGTTATAACTTTAAATTCATTAGTTTGTGTATATAAATTCATTAGTTGTAAGGTAAAGATTCATTTGTTATTAAATGGAGGTTTGTCATAATTTTTATACATTATTTGTGAATTTCATTTGTTTAGTTTT
>CATIWM010166525.1:0-11716 GCA_949671775.1 Mallotus repandus
TCATTTTTCCTTTTAGACCATTTGGATGTAATTTGATGAATTATTACGTTAATTTTTTATAAAACAAATGTTATAAATTTTCACTCACATGGTGCCTTCCAAATTCTCTCATTTTGGTTTCTTTTGGTTCTCATGTATAGCTCCTTTATAAACAGTTGAATCAGAATGACATTTTGTTCTTTTAACCATTTTTTCAAAAATTTATGTACGATCTCATGCGAATAGGCATTTCACTCATTTTTATAAAATTTGATTTAATTTTAATTTCCTGGTTTATAGTTTCATTTAGGAATTCATTGTGCAAAGTATATGGAATTAGAACAGGAAGAAAAAAAGAGAGATAAATTTATTTCTTTTAATTTATATATTAATTCAAACTAATTTATCAACTTAAAAGCATATATATTAAATGGTAACTAATCCTTATAACCCTTTTGCATGTTGAATGGGGAAGAAAGAACGTTCAACTTGTGACAGAGTGACAAAAATCAACTTTTGTGTAGTGGTTTGGTGAGAAAGTTTATGATTTGATCAATTGAGGTAATACATTTAACCAACAATGAGTTTTGTTTCACTTTATCAATAACAAAATGGTATCAATAACAAAATGGTAATTAATCTCCAAGCTATTGGAGCAAGAATGGAAATCTGTCATTGTAGTTAGATATATAGCACTAAGATTATCACACCAAAGTTGTTGGGGAGGGCCCATTCACAGGCCCCATAACTGTTATACAATTTTTTTTTCAATTATACAGTTTGGAATCAGAATCAACGGTGCACGGTTCGGGGATGGGAGGAACCGATCATAAACCGATTTCCCACCGATTTTAGGCTTGTTCAGTCTGGTTCAGATTTTGACCTGTTTAGGGCTAAAACATTAAAGACCACTTAGCAAGATGGTGAGCAACCATATTTTCTAATATAGGTACATGCATGATGAAAAGAGATAGACAGATTGAAATCATAACAAAAAGTCATCATCTAATTCTAAAAGACTACTTAGCAAGGTGGTGAGCAACCATACTTTCTAATCTAAAAAAATGGTAATTAATCTACAAGCTCTTGGAATGATAATGGAAAATCGACATTGCAGTTAGATATGTGGCACTAAGATTATCACAACATATAGTTGGTGGGTAGGGCCCATGCACAACCCCCTACAAATTTTATACAAAAAAAAATTCTTTTTGTAAAATTATACGATTTGGAACCAAAACTAACAGTTTATGGTTTGAGGATAGAAGGAACTAGTCCTTACCAAATTTCCTACCGATTTCGGGCTGGTTTAGCCAATTTTGATTTTGGTCGGTTACGAGCTAAAACATAAAAGACCACTTTGCAAGGTGGTGAGTGACCATATTTTCTAATCTAGGAACATGCATGATGAAAAGAGATAGATAGATTTAAAACATAACAAAAACTCCTCATCTGATTCTAAAAGACTACATAGCAGGGTCTTGACCAACAATATTTTCTAATCTAAGAATGGCATAAGCTAGATGCTACTTCGACAACATATCATATTAGACCTTATGATTGTTTTATTAGATAATGATAAAATTATTACTGAATGTGTATGATTTTAGCATAGACTATCATTTTTTATGTGTTTTATATTTAATGGCATGGAGATTGCTTAACATCATTAAATAATTATGTTTAGTCATGATACTTTGTTTTAAGCAAGCTTAGATTACCAATTTTGTGAACCATTGTGTATATATGTTGGGTCGGGTCGGGCCAATTCAGGTTTGTTAATGCTATAGTATATGTAATATAGATGCATATACTTATACATATATACATACATTAGGCTGAATATAAAAAAACTCTACTCAAAATTAGTTTTTATTACCTTGGATTAGACTGTGGTGATGAATACCTGAACCTATAAACATGTCTACTGTTGACTATTATTAATAGCATTAGGGCAGCAATCCATTGAATTTTGGTATTCTTTTAATACAATAAAAAATTAAAATATTAGTAGTAGATGTTGTAATGCTATATGATGTATCATTTTTCATTTTAGACCATTTGGTTGTATTTTGATGAATTATTACATTATTTTTTATAATATAAATATTATTCAAAAAACTTTTGAGAGCTAAACTAGTTCATAGCCCAAATATCAAGGGTCTAGATGGAACTTTTCCCATTAATATACATGGGGTTTATTTGTTTTAATTAACTAAGCGTTGAGTCCATATAAATAAATAAGCATGAAGACACATGATGAGCTAACGTTCTTCCTCCCAAAATGAGGCTTGATCAAATATTATTTTTGAATAATTAATGTGAAAAGTTCTTTGTTAATACTTTATTTTTGATCGAATATTATTTTATTAATAATTTAATAAAAATACACCTCATTTCATCTGAAATAATTAATAATTTTACTATTTAACAATCAACAAACTTTATTGAAAATATTGTGTAATTGTTATTATTAGAAAATTTTTCAAACAAAAAATTATGATTATTTTTCTAAAAAAAATTATAAATGTATACATGTAAAAAAAGCATTATACTAAAGCTAAAAAATAGAGGAAGGATGCTACTAATCCAGTTATTCAAAACTAAATCCAAATTAAAATAAAATAGTGACAATTTGGTCCCAAGTCACCAATAAAGCCAAAATTAATTCATTAAAAGAACTATATTGTTATTGTAATAAACTAAAAAAAGAGATTGATTACTAAGAAGATAATGTTCATCTTTTATACCATACTAAGTTTGACCTAACCAAATCTTTAAATAAATAAAAAAATAATATCCATTTCCACCCTCTATGTTGTACCTATATTTTTATTCACTTACATGATCTTTTTTTTATTATAAATATATATTCATATTTTATTAAATAATTGTGCCACTTTTTTTAAGGAAAAGGAATATATATAAAAACTATGGAATAGGAGATACATTAGCTATAACAAGAGGCATAATTACTAAAGAAGCCTCATCAATTAACAAGAACTCCTAATATGATTCTAAAAGACCACTTAGCAAGGCAATGAGCAACCATATTTTCTAATCTAGGAACATTTATGATGAAAAGAGATAGATAGATTCAAAACATGACAAGAACTCCTCATCTAATTCTAAAAAGACCACTTAGTAAGGTAGTGAGCAACCGTACTTTCAAATTTAGGAACATAATGATACGAGATAGATTCAAAACATAACAAGAGTTCTGAAATGTTTTACAGAAGTAAAAAGTTAGTAGAGAGACCCGCATTCCTTTCTTGAAGTTGAGATTTTAATGAAGAGTAATTTTGAGATGTTAATCATTATGCCACTTAGTCCAACTATAGGGAGGCCAATTTTGTAGTGGATTATATGGTTGAGTATGTTAAGGAAGTGAATATAGGGTGTCATATAATGATGTTATAGGCCATATGAAAGCTTGTATGGCCCTCTCATGATAAGTTGGATGTGAGTTATAGTAGGTTAGAAACTATGTAATATTTTCAGGGTTTTGTTGCATCTTTTTACCAAAATAACAATAATAATAATGATTTTTCCTCCTTAAAATTAATACATAATTACAATGAAAAAATAACATAGCAACAAAAGCTAAAAAGAAGAAAAGAAAGAAAAACAAAAACCACAAGAACAAAGACCTTATCAAGAGGAGTTACTCAACAAGAAAAAATAAGTCAACTTTAGAATAAAAAAAAGAATTAGAGAAATAAAAGAAGAAGTTCACTCACTAATTCCTCCTAATTTTCTTTTTTCCATAGCTTGTAGTTCTCTTTTAGTTTATTCTTGTTCAGGTCTCTTATTGCTGCAAATCATCTTTCCTAATTTCCTTGATGTTATTTCACTCTTCTACTCTTTTATAGAGCCCTTGATTCCTCTAGTTAGCTGGTTGAATGCTCTGAAATCTCAGGTCTTTATATGTTTTCTTTGAATTCCTCTTCATTACCTTTGGCCTATGCAGAACCCTCCCAATGGTTATATAAAAAGAGTTCTTTTTTTTTTTAAAAAAAAAATCATGCAATGTGAAACTGGAACCATCAATTCCAGTTTTAAGGATGGGAAGAGCTGACATTGAGCCTATTCTCCCAGCCAAATTTTGATCTTGACCGGGCGGCTCTTGGAAAAATCGGCCTTTGGTTGGGTCTATCTAGCTATGTCTATGAATTAATAAGCAGTGTCATGTATTTTGTATTAGCACAAACATGGGTTGTTATACAAGAAATACAAAGTGGTTACAACATAATGGAAAGCTATAGCTAAAGATAATGAAAATTCAAATATTAAATAGTAATTAATCCTCATCACCCTTCCACATGTTGAATGGGGAAGAAACAACGTTCAACTTCTGATGAAATGCCAGAAATCAACTTTTACGTAGTGGTTTGGTGAGCAAGTTTGCAATTTGATTAATTGAGGTAATACATTTAACCAACAACGAGTTTTGTTGCACTTCATCAATAAAAAAAATTGTAATTAATCTCCAAGCTCTTGAAACCATATTTTCTAATCTAGGAACATGCATGATGAAAAGAGATAGATAAATTCAAAATATAACAAAAACTCCTCATTGGATTCTAAAAGACTACTTAGCAAGGTGGTGAGAAACCATACTTTCTAATCTAAGAATAGAATCTGATGGATACTACTTCGGCAACTAGGTATAACATATCATATTAGATCTTATCATTGTTTAATTGGATGATGATAAAATTATTACTGAATGTGTATGATTTTAGCAAATGCTATAATTTTTTTTATGTATTTTATATTTAGTTGCATGAATATTGCTTAACATCATTAAATAATTATATTTAGTCATGATGTTTTATTTTAAACAAGCATAGATTACCAATTTTGTGAACCATTATGCATATATGTTTGGTCGGGTCGGGCCGATTCAGGTTTGTTAATACTTATATGTATATACATACATATGTAGAATATATTGGATCAGAGAGAGTCAAATAAGGTTTAATAATAATAATTTCCCAAATCCAACCCAAATATATGTGGGAAATATTTGGTATAGGTTGAGGTAGGCTGAATATAAAAAAAACTTTGTTCAAAATTAGGTTTTATTACCTTAGATTAGACTATGGTGACGAATACTTGAACCTATGAACATGTTTGCTGCTGATTATTATTAAAAGCATTAGAGCAGCAATCCGTTGAATTTTGGTATTCCTTTAATCCAATGAAAAGCTAAAAAATATTAATAGTAGATGTTGTAATGCTATATGATATATCATTTTTCATTTTAGACCATTTGAATGTATTTTGATGAATTATTAAATTATTTTTTATAAAATAAATATTATAAATTTGATTTTCAATATTGAATTTGTATTAAATGCAGTGGACAACAGTTATGATAGAGGATACAAGAAAGTTATTACACTTTTTAACAAAATTCATAATGCTTTTCAATTCCATAGGGTTGATCTATGGCATTAACCACTTTGATCCCTTTTATGATTATAAATTTGTTTTTTCAAAGTGCTTACTGAGATACTTGAGAGAGTCACAACATAGTATAGTTTTAAAAATTCAATTAGCATTTGTACCAAACATTTCTAAAAAATATTTTATACTTGCATGTAGGTTACTTATGCCTATGCCAGTTTCATTGCTATTATTCGACTTGTCCTTCTTCTATTTATATATCTGAGTGTGGTAGAGCATGAGGTGCTAGAGGCAGCTAAGCAAGATCCATAAGGCATCAAGTTACAAAGGTAAGGGACTGCAGAGCGTGTGCGCGATATTACTTTAGCAATTGGGTACAACATATCATTGTTACTTAATTTGTATGATTTAGCATAGGATATAATTATTTTTATGTATTTTATTTTTAATGGCATGGAGATTTCAAAATTAAGTAATTAGGCTTAGTCATAATAATTTGTTTTAAACATGC
Source organism: Mallotus repandus (assembly GCA_949671775.1). Taxonomy (NCBI): domain Eukaryota; kingdom Viridiplantae; phylum Streptophyta; class Magnoliopsida; order Malpighiales; family Euphorbiaceae; genus Mallotus; species Mallotus repandus. The sequence continues at coordinate 5,903 of CATIWM010166525.1, forward strand.
ATATATGACCTCTTTGTGAACAAACAGGTATATACAAAGGATTAGGTAGGGGAAAATCAAGTTTAATAATCTTATCTCAAACCCAACCTAAATATATGAGGGTAATTTTTTATATGGGCTGAGTTGGGCTGAATATATTAAATCTCTGTCCATACTTAGGTTTCATTACCTTGGTTAAATTGTGCTAATAGATTTTTGGTCCCACGAACAGGTCTACTACTCGCTATTATTAATAGCATTGGAGTAGCAGTACATTCAAAATTTTCAATTATCTTCATTTTGTACACCATACATGCCTAGAGAGTGAAAGTGCTCTCCATTTGGATTTTGACATCCATGATCACATTGTTTGCAGTACTTTTCTCATACTGTAGCCTCTATAGTAGACAAAGGGGATATTTTATGGTATTTTCAAATTCATTGGCTTTATAATTTTCACATTCGTATCCCAAAACATGCTAAATTGAAGATTTATTATTTTTAAATAATTAATTATGTAATTAATTAAGTCCCAAATTTAAGGAATTGATTAATAGAAGGGCTTTATCTAGAAGAAGTAAAGGTGATAAGGGTACATTTGAAAGAAAATTATGGATTTAAGGGTAAAATTGAAGTAGGAGGAAAGAAGTAAGGGTGTATTTGTAAAGAGAGTTTGAGGTGTCAAGAGAATTGTATGCAAATGGACACATGTCTCTTTGTAAATAAATAATAATAATAATAATAATACGGATTAAATAAAGGATATTTGGGTGTATTATGATGAGGTGTCAAGATGCATGTGAGTTTTATCTTATACCTAGACATTTGTTAAAAAAGAGAGAGAACTCTTCTCTGCATGAAGAAGAGAAGAGTGTGAGAGAGAAAGCAGAATAGGAGGCAAGTTCTCTTGCATGAGGATGGAGATGAATTTCAAGACTTTATTTCTTCTCTAGAAGCAAGAATTAGAAATCAAAGTAGTTTGGAAGTGAAGATCAAGTGAGCTAGTTCAAGAAAGAGATTTAAAAAAAATGGAATAAGAGCTTTGAGTTAGGTTGAGTTTCAGGCATATCAAGAAGTCATTAAGGTAAGAATCATTGGAAGATTAGAAGGATTATTGTAGAATGTAAATGAGACTAGAATAAAGTTACATGCATGGAGGTTTAAATATAAAATTCTTGAAAATTATATGTTATAAATGTTGAGTTTAAGCTAGAATTAAGAATTTCTTTGTAAATGATGATTAGGAGCTGCTTTGGGCCCCAGAATAGAGTTTGTCAAAGTAGCGAGAGGATAAAGAGAAGGCAAGCTCTGAATGTGCGTGGTTTTCACCGAACCTTTGTTACAAATTTTGATTATTGATTCTGTTGCATTTTAAGTTTTCAGTTCTGATCATTCTTGCGATGTCTAAATGTTAAGTTTGGCTCAATTGCTTTGGTTCAATGTTGAATTTTGTCTCATTTTGATTCGTTGGCCTTTAAATGTCAAATGGCTTGAGTCATGTTGCTTATTCATGTAAATTCTTTTGGTTTGGCTGCCGTATTTGCTTTGAAAGCATGCTAAACCATCAGGTACTGCTGTGTTTAGGCTGAGATATTATTGAGTTTAAATTCTTGATGGCCTCTTGAAACTTTATAATTCGCTATTGATCTCCTTTGTGGTGTTTAATTCTTCGGGATCAATTTGTTTTAAGTGAGTTCAATATTCTTATTGCGGTCCATTTCTTATTCAATTTGTATTTCTGGGACAACTAGGAATTTATTATTCTTAGTGTTATTTCCTTTGGATACAGTTGCACAATCTGCTTTTAAAAATATGTTGAGATGTCTATTTTAAATCGTCAAGATCCCTTAGCTTTGTTGTCAAATAAAAGCACTCTTGTATTGTGATGGAGTTGATGCTGAAATTCAATTCCTAGGCAGCCCCAAATTTTGTTGGATGGTCCTTTCATTACACGCTAAGATAAATCTTCTTAAATCACCATGAATCTTGAATTTTCATTGATAATTCATTGGTATTTACATGTAATTTAAAGTGTAAAATTTTGTGGGTTTGAAGTGTAGAATTTTGTGGGTTTAAAGTGCAGAATTCTGTGGGTTTAAGGTGGAGAATTCTGTGAGTTTAAAGTGCAGAATTTTGTGAGTTGTGAGTGTAGAATTTTGTACGTTGCAAGTGCAGAATTTGCTACTTAAACAATTTAATTGCAATGCCTTGTAACAGAGAAAAGAAATAAAAGATAATATATATGTATGTAAAAGAAACATGCTTTTGCTGCTGAAGCATTCATCTATTGAAATAAGAAAGTTTTTCCAAGATATGTATGAATCTATTGGACTCTCATGAACTTGTTAAATGTAGCAAAACTTAGTTGAAATGGCTTTCTTGTGGTTGTTGGGTTTATCGGTTGTTGAACCGCGAGTTTTACGAGATTGGTGATGCTTTTCTTAAGCTTAAATTAATTTTAAGTTAAATATTAATTATTCTATTTTTTATTATAATTGGTTTGACTGTATCCTTGTATATTTTTACATAAAAGAACCGAACAAGTTAGAGTTTTAGAGTTGTGTTTTGGTAATTACCTATTTATAGCTAAAGTGAAGTTAAAGTTGTTAAGAATTTTGCTGAATTAAAATTTTAAGAAATAAATATAGTCTTTGATAAAAATTTATTCTTAACAAAATGTGAAATTTAAAGTCTTGAGTTAAAGTTTGAGAAATTAAAGTGTATTTTCTTATTAAGCTACATCTTATTTTATTTTAACAAGGAATAAGTCTTGTAGCTAAATTGCACATACATTTGCATTTTATTTAAATACCAGTGAAGGGAAATATTTGACAAAATTATTTTCGGTACGTTTCTAAACTAAGCATAAGTTTAGACGTTAATTTGTGAAAAATAAATAAATAATTAATAGCATAATATTTTCAGTGTTTCCTTAATTTTCTTAAACCTCTTGCTTAAAAATTAAATTTGGATATATATTTCTTGAGAATGCAAGTGACCTTGATATATATTTATTTTTGGGTATGCTGAGAATGCTACTCAAATATAAAAAAAAATCTAAAAGAATTAACTAGCAGAATGCGCAGTCCATAACTAATATTTTTTGAATTAGAAAAAATTTATAATGAACAGTTAAGAGCACATTTGTATGAGTTTAATAGAGTATATCTCTATTATTAGAATATGATATTTGATTACCAACATTTTTATGCTGTGACTATCATGTTCAGTGCTGTCATGGACTAATGACGAGTCTTGTCTGAGGTTTCAATTATAGTTTTCTATATAAGACTGTTATGATATGAGTTAATTATATTGGCTGATTAATAATAACTATCTTAGGGACAACGTATAAATTCATTATGCATCTGGGCGAATTGATGTGGTTAACAAGTATGCATACTGAATTTATAAGTTATTATGCTCTAAGAAGGAGTTATAGTTAATTTTGCTCTAAGAAATAGCTGTTATTTTAAATTTGCTCTGAGAAAGAGCTATGCAATTATTTTTGCTATGAGAAAGAGTTAACTATAAATTTGTATTTTCAAAAATATAGTATATTTGTTTCTGTGTCATGTCTAGTACATGATATACAAGTCAAAAGTTAAATATATCTAGACATGAGTATTGTGCTCTAATGCTCAGATTTACAATTTGTGAAAATACGATGAAAATTATAATTTATGAAATCTTGAGAAAAATAAAGGAATAAATATTCCAACATTGGAAATAAAATAATGTTTAATGTTGCATCCAATTCTTTCAATTTGTGAATTTAATTTTGCATGATTCTTCTACTATTATTATTTCTGTACTCATTATCGATTATATTTTCTGCATTCTCATTATATTGTTCTTTAGTTACTCACTAGGTAATTTCCTTATGAAATTACTCACACTCGTTTTCTTATATATTTTTTAGTTTAGGCTGTATTTATTAGTTGTATAGCTAGAGATTTTCAGGTTGTGGTACAGTGGACCACCATGACTTATGAGGTTTTCGAGTTAGAGACACAGGTGGAGTATGTCATTTATCAGGACATAGATGCTAAGTTTGCTTTTGGAGTTACTGTAGAGCCTATTGGAGTGGATGTGCGTATTTTAGCTGTTAGAGAGGAGTATATGGATTCAGTGTGTACTATTATCCAAGTCATTTATGACAATAGCACTGGAGTTTAGGTCTCTCTTGCCTGGATATGAGTTTGGCTATGATGAGATGCACTTTTGTCTTTTTGCTTATGGCCAAGCTTATTTCCCCCTTGGACTGTGATTGATGTATCTTTTTGCTTATTTATGGAGAGGGGTTTAGTCATGCCATGGCCTATGATGTGCTAGAGGATGAAACACATTTAGCACACTTTGAGGGAGGTGCTATTGAGAGAGGGTTGTCGAAGTACTTATGTGTATTTCTTTTTACGTGTATTTTTATATAACCCATACTCATGTACTGTATTAAGGTTGTTTAATGCTTAGGTGATAGGATACCTTACCTACCATGTATATATTTGTTTTAAGTTAAGCTATCAAATACTACTTGCCATCATACAAATTTTATGGAAGTTAGTTATTCTGTATATATATATAATTATGTCATTTACATATTCAAGAGATATCATGTTGATAGTAGATTGAGATTAGCCGTGTAGGTAGCACTACTCTCTGACGGTACTATCATGATAATGAGATATTATGTGGTGGTACTGGAGGGGAGGGGTGTTACAATAGTTGAAAACTGAATGCCTTTGTATGACATGGTAAACCAAAATTTTATTTTAATTGTTTAATATATTTTAATCAATAATGCTAGCATTTCATACTACTTTAGGATTTAACTTTTTTCTTATATGATAAAATAATGTTTGCTTTGTTTTCCTTCAAAAAAAAAAAAGTAACATATTTTAGTGTACATATTAATTCCATAATTAGGTAAAAACACATATGGCTACAAAAGAAATATTATTTTAAAATAGTATTAACAATTGAATCACTACCTATGTTTGTGCCAGTTTCATTGTAACTATCACTCAATTTAAGTATCAGAGCATGATTGAACATGAGATGCTAGAGGCAGCTAAGTATGATCCATAAGGCATCCAGAGTTGCAAGGGGAAGGGATAACTTGTGTTGGATATTACTTCGGTAACTAGGTAAAACATATCATACTAGATCTTATGATTATTTTATTGGATGATGATAAAATTGTTACTGAATGTGTAAGATTTTAGCACAGACTATAATCTTTTTTTTATGTATTTTATCTTTACTGGCATGGAGATTGCTTAGCGTCATTAAGTAATTTTGTTCAGTCATGATACTTTATTGTATGTATATACATATACATATACATACGTGCTAAATTAGATTTAATAATGTATAACATATGTGCATACATATATACATATAATACGTTGAGTCTGACTAGGCCAACTCAACTTTAATAATATTATCCCAAACCCAATGCAAATATATTTGGGTAATTTTTGGTATATGTTGAGCTAGGTTGAATATAAACCCAACCCAAGATATAACTTTAGCAACTGGGTAGAATGTAATTATATTAGTTCTTATGATTGTTTTATTTGAGGATAATTGAATTGTTATTTTATGTGTTTTATTTAGCATAGGACTATAAATTTTTTTTAATGTATTTTGTCTTCAATGACATGGTGATTGCTTAGCCAACACTAAGTAATTATATTTAGCTATGATATTTTGTTTTAAGTGAGCATAAATTATATATTTTGTGAACCATTATGTATATATGTTGGGTCAGGTCAGGCCAATTCAAGTTTGTTAATGCTATAGTATATGTCTATATATATATATATATATATA
>CATIWM010166546.1:0-33780 GCA_949671775.1 Mallotus repandus
TTTGCAAGTCCAAATACATGAGGAATAATGTGGGCTAGTATATGGGCTGAAATCTTTTATTTAAGCCCAAAACTATGTTATTTGTTATTATGCTTATGTGGCAGCTAGGTTTAATAGTTTCATTAGGGTTTCTTATGTTAGAATGTTATAAAAACACCCCTCATGGTACGTTTTTAATCAGATTGGATTTTAATAAAAAATAGTTTTGTTCCATTTGCATATTTGCTTGAATTCTTGTTGAATGCATAAACCACTTATCAAGGAATTGATCTATCCTTGTGGTGTGTTAAGGGTTATGGTTTAAAGAACTTAGTTTTCTTTAGGTTCTAATCTTGATCAACCAAACTTACAATCTGATTTAAGCGATTCTTGGGTTTCTAAAATTCAATTTGTTCTTGGGTTTCTAAGATAGTAATTCACGGGTTCATAATCATTAGGGTTCGTGGTTCTATTCCTTGGAGGTTTTTAACATATGTCAATGCGATTGAAAAATAACAAAAAAAAAATTATAATTTTAGTGAAATTTTATTTTAAAATTTTTTAATTGTACTGTTATTTCTACTACTCTTTCATCAATATGTACCTTTAATCTTCGATGAATGAAATGTTTATCTTTTCTTTTTTTTAAAAAAAAGCTTGCAATAGTAAAAATGCTCATGAGATAACTTGCGAAGAAACTCACTAATAAATTCATTCAATTGTGAGTTGATATAATTTAATTTAAGTATTAATATTAAATATAATTTAAATTATTAAGTAAATATGATACTGAGTAAATAGTATATAATATTAATTAATATTAAATAAATATATTTTTAAATTATTTGGTTACAAAATTCTATAATTTCATAATAAAATTACTTAATTTTTGCATTAAACTAATATCAATATTAACAAAACTACACAATATTTTTTAATAAATATGGAGATCATATGACCTTAGCATTGATAGACTATACAACAGGGACATCCCTCTCTTTTTAAATTGATGACAATAAGATTCGAACCTTACATCTCGGAATGCCCTTGAAAAGAAGTTATCATTTTACTATTCTCTCATTGGCAAGATTATGCAATTTTTATAAAATTATATAAGTTTGATATAAATTAGTAAAGTAAATATATCAACAGTACTAATTCAGTTCTAAGTAAAGAAAAATTAAAATTTTTAAGTGTAATTAAAAATTACATAATCATAATAAAATTATATAGTTTTGTTCTACTCTGAGGCGGACCCAAAGAGGGTAAGTAGGGGCTGTTGTCCCGCCTTGGCCAAATGGCCAATCATATGTTTGTTATTCTCTTAAAATTTATATATTGGAATAATGACGCCACAAGTTCTATAAGTTGTCAAAAATTGCAATCAAGTTTCAAATAATTTTTTTTATTGAGTCCTAAAAATATTTAAATGTTATCACGTTAGTCTTAATTCGTTAAATCAAATAGAATTTACTTATATGTCATCTGGACCCCACCAATTTGAGACACATATACTGTCAACTCACACCTCTTGTTACATGTCATCAAACAACTCACACTCTTATTCCATGTCATCATTCTTCTTCCTCCCTAAGTTCACCATCTTCTTCCTCCCTAAGTTCACCATTCTGCTGTTGCCCACCGCCAACACCACTCACTATTGGCATCACCAACACCACTCACCATGGGCACCACCATCAACATTACTTATTACCAGCACCACCATTAACACTATCATCAATATCATCAACATCATCATCCATCGCCAGTACAAGCCAACACCACCATCATTAATACCAAAAACCAACACTATCTGAAACACCATATCATTATCATCATTAACAACTACCACCACATCAAAAACCAGCAACCAACAAATTAACACCACTACCACCACATAATAACAATAATATGAAAATGAAAAACATCAACAATATAAATATAACAAAAAATCAGCATCATCAATAACAATAATTCAGAAAATCAACATCATCAACAACAAGAATACATAATATAATTGCCAACTTGCTTGGAACAAAAAGATGCAGCATTTGAGCAGCCCAAATAAGAGCCTTAATAGTAAGCTTAGCATTGACAGCTTCTTGGTTGGATACATCAACTGAACTTTGCTATTGTGCATCTTTGGCAGCTCTGTCTAAAGGTTGTCTTTCTCTTGTCCAAAATGAGTTTGTCGGATAAGACAACGCATCCTAACAAATCAGACTTCTAGTCCCCTAGCTATAACTCCTTACAGATTAGCCTAACTGTGATTCAAAAATGTACCCCAAGTGAAGCATGTCCTAAAACTTGTGCAAAATAATTACTACAAACGAGTGTCGCAAACCTACAACAATGACTTCAAAATCATTACAGTTTAACATGAAAGCACTGACGCATATATCAATCTTCAAGGGATTTGTTAGAAGTGACCCTGTTTTTTTTCAATTTGACTAGCAATAGTATAAGAAAATGGGAGAAGGTTATTGATTTAGGGCATGGAGAGGCAGGAAGCTAGCATCAAAGACAACACTTTGCAGCAAACAATCACTTGTCATAATTTGGGGCTTGATGCATGCTTCAAAGAACATTGCACAAACAAAATAACCACCAAGGCGACTCTATGCATTAACTCGCTCTCTAACTACCCTTCAAAGGTTTTGATCTCTTGAAAGTAAAACAGAACAAACAAGAACCTTACCTGTGGTGAACCACATTTCTAACTAGAGATAGAGTAGCACAGGCCTTTGGTGGCGGCAATGGCGGTAGTAGCAGTAGGACTGTTGATCTCGACAGTGAGCACAGTGGAGCAGGTGTCGGTGCCGTTGTAGAGGAATATGGTTGTTTGTTCCACCATTGATCTCCAAGAGCTCATGATTTTATGCGATTCGACTCGTAGAAAAATAGTGAAGATCCGCTGAATTCAGATATGATTATGCGTATTGAGAAGATAGGAAGCTAAATTTAGTAAGTGTGTGTCTCTGTGCTTTAACAAATAAGAGATGCTTATAAAAAAAAAAAAAAATCAAAGATGGGTCAATCAGCTGCTAGATGGATCTCTGAGACTTCTTGATGTTTGTAGCGCTGCTAAGGATGCCTTGCTCTAAACTAGAGAATCTCCTTAAGGCATTTGAAGATAAAGAGTTTTTGTTTTCCTTTTTATGATTGTTTGTTGGGCGGAAATGACGAAGAGGAAGGAGAAGAAGAAGGGATCAGTGAGTCCAATACGTGGCATAAGGTGAACAATAAAAATTGTCTATGTGGCAAATGTCGAACAGTAAAAATTGTCCACGTCAACCATTTTCGTTTGACATAACGAATTACGACTAAAGTAATAACATTTAAATGCTTTTAAAACTCAATCAAAAAAAGAAATTTATTTAGGACTTGATTATAATTTTTGATAACTTATAGAACTCTTGGGATCATTGTCCCTTATATATTTGTCATCTTAAAATTTGATTCATCATAAAATAAATTTAATATGTGTAATTTTTCTGTTTGTAAAATATTTAAAAAATTTTGTTCCTCTAATTTAAAGTGTTGGGTCCGCTATCAGTTGTGGATTGGGATTAGTATTGAACTTGTTTAGTTTTAAATAAATATAATTTTAGTGTTTGGTATTAAATAAAATAATGTAAATCTAATTAAAAACTACACAATTTCATTAGTGTTGAATAAATATCTTTCATTGGTTGTGACTTAAAGCTAATGAACAGTTATTAAGCTACTCATAATTTATTTTTATTGTATTTTATTACTAGTTTAGTTAGATTTATTTATTTTAATTGAGTATAGGGACTTAATTTAATTTAAAATTTAGTTAAAAAGCTCATTAGAAGTCTCATCAAAAAGTTTAGAATTTATTTTTTCTCCTTTTGTTTCGTTCTCAGTTTCAACTGAGTTTGAGTGCAAGCTAAGTTCAAGCACGAATTAAATTTGAATTCCAACTAAAATTTAGTTTTAAAATTAATTTTTTTTCAAATTTGAATGGAGATTGAGGTGAACTCAAATTTGAGCTTCAAAATTATTATTTTTAACTCAAACTTGTTTAATATTTTATAAATTTCTGAAAAAGTTCAAACTTGTTCAATTCATTTATACTTCTATTTTCACTTAAGTTGAAAAAAAAGTTAAAAAAAAAACGTGATTATAATAATGAATAACCACGTTTTTTACTGAAAGAAAACTAATAATGCCAACAATAAAAGCACATCACATTTTCAGTTAAAAGAACAATACATCACATTTAAAAAAAAATCATTACTTGAAGTTGAAATCTAACCATGTAGCACACTAAAAAATTTATTAATCATGCATGATAAACATGTAAAATATTATGAATAAAAAGTAGTTAAGTAATAAATTCTTTTAAAAGACAGTATAAAATGTAAAATTTAAGTAATAATTTTTTTTTAAAAAGTAGTATGAAATGTAAAATTTAATCAGTGCATTGTTAATTAAAAAAATAACTATCTCTTATTGTATAATTAAATTATAATAAAAAAATATTTTAAAATCAACTCATATATATATATATATATATATATAATTCCGAAAAAAAGATTGATTTTATTTGAACATAAAGAGATAAAGAAGAATTGATAAAAAGAAAGGAGAAGTATATTAAGAAAAAAAAAAGGCAAAGCAGGAGGATTTTAATTTAAAAAAATAAATTACAGGAAGGGAAAAAAAAAAAAAGGTACCAAAATAGAGGTGGGGGGATGATGATGATGATGATGATGACGACGACGAGGGTGAGGATGGTATTTTGGGACTATAAACAGAGAACAATAGAAATGGACATGGCTTCCTCTTTCTCTACTTCTCCTAACTTCTCCACACCCTCTTTCTCCTTATGCATTTCTAACCATTCCCAAATCAAGAATTAAAAAAAAAAATCAACTTTTTTTTTTTCAAACTAATTAATTAAGAGGACCCTTTTAATTTCTCTTGCTATTTCACAGCTTCGATTGTATATTCTTTGTTCTGGGTGATTTTTGTGACCTGGGTATCCATTGACTTACATGGCCGATTACCTTTGAAATGCCTTATCTTCATCAGGATTCCTTCATCATCGTTATATGCTTTGTTGGTGGGTCCATTGATCGATTTGATTATGGTTTTTCTACAGCTTTTTATTTTTACTTATTTATTTTGTAATCGAGCTCTGATTGCCATCTTGGGTTTGTTTAATTTTTGTGGGTTTTGCTTGGACAATTGGATTTTGCTCTAGCTTAAATAGAAAATAAATTTAATGTTGCTTGTTGTGAATGTGTGATGTACAAGCAAACCTTTTTGGGCTTTTTACGCTTTTTGTTCGTTGTTTTTGGTTAGTTGAGGGAATCTTTTTGTTTTCCTAGTAAATTTTTTTTTCCTCTTTGTCTTGTTGGTTCTGGTTTGCTGTTTGAAACAATTTCTGAGTAGTTGAAATTTTGGCTCCTAATAGGTGGTAGATTAGACATTAGAGTTTCATGTGATTTTGAGGTAATTTTTCTTTGCTGTGTTGTTTCTGAATAAATTGTTGTTTCAAATTCAGCTTTAGATCGATGGATGAGAGTTGTTAGAAGTTCTGCCTTTTTGTTGCTACTTATTTATGCACATATTTAGATAGATTTATCATTTTTGGAGGCTATGTTGATGTAAAGTTCAGCCAAATCTATGTGCATTTTGGATTATATCATTTGAAGCTCGTGGTGATTTATATAAATCAATCAAGAGTCTTTTCTTTTGTCACAAGTGTTGGATATGAATGGAGTTCAATTGAAGAAAAGCTGTTAATCCAAAGTTAAAAATGATGCAGTGCTCTTTAATTTGGTTTTCTCAAGCATGGACAACTAATTACTGTTTTTCTTTTTGATTCTGATACCAGGCAGTCTGATCCTTTCTACTCGCAGCCATGAATTCTAGATGCTTCATTGTTTGCTGGTTTGGAGGACAGAAAATTTGTGCGACGCATTATTGCTGGGTAATTAGTATGTGTTCAGCTTTCTCTTTGCAGTCTCGTAAAGAAGAAGTTGAAATGTGGACTCCGATGGTGGGTACATAGTGCAGGCTTCTCTGCAGATTAGGAAATTGCTTTTATGTGGCCCATTTACATTCTGATTTATATTCAATGGTGAAGCCTATTGGTTTTTCACTTTGATTCAATCACATTATTAGGATTTTGAAGATAAGGAAGCCTGTAACTTCTGTTAGGAAAATTGAGCAGGAAATGGTCAATGTTAACAAAATGAAAAGTTGAATAGATCTCCTTAGAATAAGAAAAAAGGGGGGAGCTGATAACTTATTCAGCTTGACAGGGTAAGAATATACTTGTTTCTACAAATTTGAACAATGGGTTTACCGCAAGTTTCTTCTGCTGATGATACTAATGGAGATGCTGCAGCATCGTTGGGCTCATTTTTGCAAAGCCCACCACGATTTGCTGGCACAAGCACCTCTGATTTGGATGGATTGCACAGGGGAAATCTAAGCCAAACATTTGGAGATACTCTGAGTTCTTCTTTGGAGGAATTTCAGAGAATAACCTGTTCTGAGCTTTCAAACTTTCCAGATAATGCATTGAGATTGGAAGGATCAGCAGATGTTGCTTCCAGTGTTCATAGGTTGATAACTGGCTCTATGAGCAAAGTTGGTCTAGTTACTCCTAGAAGTGGAAGGAGTATCCAAAACCCTGCTTCTAGGATTGTTGGGTTTGAATCACGAGGACCTAATTGTCTAAGTAATGGATGTGAGGAAGTTTCTGCTGATAATCTTCATTCTTCATCAATGGCTGGCCTTGCGGTGGATGGAACTGAGCTGAGTGGGTCACTTGTCAGGAAAAGGTTACTGTCACCTCTAAGTAGCATACTTTCTGCAGAACAATTTGATGGTGATCTTCTGGATATTGGATGCCATGCTTCTCACATGAATTCTGCTGCTTGGACTACTAATTTAAATGTTTCTGCAGCTCAGGACTATAAGAAAGTAAATGTTGGCAGCAAATTCGATGTCACTGCATCATCCTGGTCCTTGTCCAGTCATTTGGATGGTAAGGATTTGTTATATGACAATAGTACAAAAGCATCTGTTTTTCTTACGGACGGCCCCCTACTGGAAAATGATGTCCAACATCTTAAGGCTTGTTTGTACTCTTCTGGGCATTCCACAGAATCGAGTGAAGGAAGATCCCGAAGCAGGGCAATAACATTGTCTCCTAAGAAAGCAATTTCATCTCCTCTGTCATTGTCTCCTCTGGGCCCGAGGTTACCCGAAAGAATAAAAATGCGAGGACACAAGGACGCCGAGACCCGCTCAGAGGATTGCTGTTCAAATTTAGGGAATATAAAGCAGTCATTTGACAAACATAAGCCAGGCATTGTCTTTGCTCCTGAAGAAGCAGATTTCAAAATCACAAGCAGATCATTTGAAGATACTGATATCTTTCATAGAGAGAAAAGAGAGTTTCGTCCATCTTCCCTCGAAGTGGCTACTGACGGCTGGGCAGGGTTTCAAGAATCAATTCCTTCACAGAGAAGATTTATCAGAAGTTTGAGTGGCCTTCCTGTTCGTAGGTCCTTGGTTGGTTCATTTGAGGAATCACTGTTGTCTGGAAGATTCTTCTCCGGAAAATTCACTCAGGTTAATAATAGCGTGATGTTGTATTGATTATGCTTTTGATTTTTAGCTAAAATCTTGCAATTATAATTATCAGACTTCTATTACTTACTGTGTTTTGTTGGCATGTTGCATTTGCAGAGAATAGATGGTTTCCTAGCTGTGCTAAGCATCACAGGGGGGAACTTTTCGCCACAATCACAGAAGGTTCCCTTTTCAGTGACCAATGTAGATGGAGACTGTTGTTTACTTTACTATGCATCCATAGATCTTGCAGGAGGTTCATCAAACAAGCATAGAGGGCAAAAATTGAAAAAAGGTCTAAATAATGATGATTCTCAAACTATTAGGAGCCGTTTGCGTATTCCTATGAAAGGGCGTGTGCAACTGGTAATTACTTTCCTACAAAGTAATTTGTGGTCTTAAGTTCCTTTGCTAGATCGCATTGAACCTTTATTCAAATTTTGGAGATATTTGTACCACATTTTTTTCCCTTTAGATTGGTTTCTTTTGATCTCTTACAACAGTTGGTGGCCTTCCATTTTATCACCTTAGTCATATCCGTTGGAAGAGACCTGGGTGGGCTCACCTTGATCCTTTTGGAGTTTCTATTATAGCAACTCATTGTATGGTTTTCTTCTTTGGCAGTTAGGAAATAAATGTCTTGCAATTTGTTTTCCAATAAACAAGCTAGCCCATTGTGTTCTAGTGAAGGATCAGTTGGTTATTAGTTACTGCATTTGATTGTCATGGGGAGTTACTGGCACATCATCACATGATTTACGATGTATTGCTTATGCATTGAAGTTGTATTTGCAGTTTGATGTACCAACTGGCTTTTATTTACCAGAAAAATGGTTTGCTCTCTGCAGGTTATCAGCAATCCAGAAAAGACACCTCTCCACACTTTTCTGTGCAACTATGATTTGAGTGACATGCCTGCGGGTACCAAAGTAAGATGGAGTCACAATTCCATCGACTTTTCTAGTCTATTGAATTAACATTTGGTTGTTGAACTTTCTTGGGCTTTTTTTTTTCCAAGTATAGAATAAATTATTGCATGCAGTTAGTCATTGGCATTCAGCTTCCTAAGGGTTCAGTATTTCTATTCCTTCAGTCCCGAGTTATAATATTTTTAAGTTACTGTTTGAAGGAATCAAAGAGAGCTTTCCCCTATTCAAATGGAACTCAAAACAACTTGTTCTTGACAGAAAACACTTCTTTTCACCTAGAGATTTTAGAATGTCAAAAACTAGAAACAGTTTAAGTAAAAGTCATAATGAAGAGTAGGAGTAGAAGTAGAACAATATTTTTTTTCAACATTTTCAGGGTGTGATGGATGTCCAAAATTAAGAACCAGTAGCTTTTATTTATCTTTCTCCCCTGGTTGCGTTGATCAAATTTTACAAGTTTAAATTTTGTCTTTGTCTAGCTGTTCAACTTAGGTCACTTTAAATGTGAAAATGGGGAGTGTTAGCTTCTGTATCATTTTGGAAATGGGCATTGGTTGGTAGGCTGCCTGTTCTCATGATTATTTTTGTGTGAATTAATAATTCTTCTCTGAAATTTGGTCATGATAGCTATCTCACCCTCATTGTTTGTAGAGCCAACTGAAACATTCTTATATTTTATTTCCGTCTACTAAAAGACTACAATGACTAAGATGCCTTCCTAATAAAACAATAAGGCATTTATATTTTAAAGGAGAAATAATTTTTTTTTTATATATATTGACTCATTTTGAAAAAAAAAATTGCTTCATCTTTCTTTTATCTCTTTAAAATATTGTGAAATATAAAAATATTGTATTGACTTATATTTTAAAATATTGAAATTGGTAAAATATAGCCCTTCAAGGTTATATTAGGTTTATAATAAAATATTACTTCATTGACTACCATAAAATATGGCTAAAATTAGATGGAGGGATGTTTTAGCTGGCAGAAATAAAATATAAAGGTATTTTAGTTGGCCCGACAAATAGCAAGGGTGAGATAGTTATTATGACCAAACCTCATGGGGAAATAGTAATTCACCTCTACAGTGCATTAGGAAAACCTGTTGGATAAACATTTATTTTGCATCATACATTCTTGAAATTCATATTATGCTATTCGGTTAATTATTATCGTTTTCCTGTTTTCTGTTGTACTCAAAGTAGACATTCTTGCGCCAAAAGGTCACTTTAGCCTCGTCTGGAACAAGTTCCTCAGAGCTGAAACATGGGCAAGCAGGTTTAGACACAAAAATGAAAGACAAAGTGGCTTCTTTATCAGAGAAAAACCATCCGTTGAATTCAGTTGCTGTTATAAGCAAAAATAATGAAGTCAAGGGTATTGATTGCTCTGAAATGGTAGGTTCCGACTCAGAGAATTTACCCAAGCAATCACAAAGTGTGGAAAAGGTGGGTGTTGATTCTTTTATGCTTGATAATGGTAATTGCCGAAGGACTACTGAGGAGTGCACTGGGGTGGATAGGTGCATAGGAATTGACAGGAGATCAACTCATGGTTGTTTAAAGGTCAACGACACACACAGTGGTGCTCTACGTTATGCGCTGCATCTTCGTTTTGTATGTCCTTCACCTAAAAAGTCTGGTAGGTCAGTTCAAAGATGTAAATCTGATCCTACATCTTTACCACAAAAGAACCGTTCAGATGTGGAAGGGGACCGCAGGTTCTATTTATACAATGACCTGAGAGTTGTGTTCCCTCAACGTCATTCAGATGCGGATGAAGGCAAGGTATGTATTTGAGTTGACATGATGCATGTGGTGTTAGAGTTCTATCATATATTTAGCATTAAAATACTTTTTTCTTTACTTTGTATGCTAGTTTTGGAATTCTAGATTGTCGCATGTGAATTGATAGATTAAACCCTAAATATTTGAAGTGTTAAAAAGTTCTATGGGAATTTCCTGCTGAATTTCTCATAGCATTTTTTTCTTTTCATATAGTCATTGGTTCTAATGAATTGCTCACAAGTTTGAAATTAATTCTTGTGACCCAGTCCTATCTTGCTACGAGACAATTAAAGTTAAAATGAAAGTGAAGGTTGGGCTATGTAATCAATTTTGCTTCTTCAAAAGAATGCATCAATCACTACTTCCAACTTCATGCAACTAGTTTCTCCATTATACTTTTTCTCATCAATTTTTCTGGATCAAGGATAATGCAATTATTTATTTTTTGTTTACTTTTACTGTTTTATTGTTTATAAGACCATAATCCCAAGAGACTGGCCTTTTGTGCATGTTTGCTAGAGAATTAGATGAATAACCTTTACAGCAAATTTCCAAGCGACTCTTACCTAGAAGTTGAAAACTTGTGAAAAGGCTAACAATGATGCTCAATGCTGAAGTAGTCATTGACTAAGTCAAAACATTTAAGCTGTGCTTTCTTTTGTTTATCTCAAGCTTGTCTACGAGACTGATGAGGGTAATTGCTTTGTCTTTGGCAGTTAAATGTGGAGTATCATTTCCCAGATGATCCGAGATATTTCGATATCAGCAACTGAAATGCCTAATTTATAACTCTGTAGAGAGCTGGCTTCTTTGCTGGCAATGTACATATTCATCACATGTTTCTTTGTCATCCCATCTTGAAATGGCACTAACCCTTCAATTGTAAATACTTGTAGTTAATAATATTTGGCGGGTTAAAATCTCTACATGTTCTGTTTAATTATACAAGTCATGTTCATAGTAACACTGGTAATAGCATCTCTGCAGGATCCAGCTTTAGGCTTAATCGGTTTCTTCTGCTACTGTAGTGCTATCAGCTGCGGTTTCCCTTGTTCAGCTTTAATCTTGTCTGGTTGTGTGGTAAAAACCTATGGATGGAAAATGAGTTTTAGCCATATAATAAGACCTATTGATGTTGAGCACATTGGTATCATTAGGTTGCCTAAATGGTATTGGCCCTTGTAATTGTCAGTCACTGAAAGGCTTCTTAAAATGGGTGAAATTGCTTCATGTATTTGGTATTATTCCTTTCCATCTAGGGTTGCAAAATTTGCAGGAAGTGGTAGTTCTTTGCATTTAAGGTTTGCAAGAACCTGCAGGAAGTAGCAACTCCATGTTCTATGCAATCATAATGTCATATCACTCATGTTAAGTCTACTGCAGGCGGTAGACTATAGGCACTTAAAATATATGGGTAATTTTTAAACTTAAGGCAGCCAAAATAGAGGCAAAACTAGCTAAGACTAAGTTAACTCCAAATCCTCAACAAGTTTTCTACTTGTGGTATGTGGCTGTTGTTTTTAATAAGTCAAGAACAAAGAGCATTCATTAGTCACTGTGATTGAGAGAAAAAAAACCAGGTATATATATTTTCTCTCTATCCTTCCATATCTTTAGAAGTGGGTGCTTATCAATTTTTGTTTTTGAGTCTGCATAATTGTAAAAAGATGCTTGGCAGGAAAGGGTAAAAAAAAAAAAAATCAGACTCAACAGTCAAAAAAGATTGATACCCCACATCATCGTAAAAGAAAAGATCCAGTTAGAGTTATCGGTGTAAACATTGCAAATGGTAATGCTTGAAGTTCTCTAAGAATATACAGCCAACCTAGAACCAACCCATTAGAGGAAAAAAAGGAAAATACAAAAGAAACCCACAAAAGCCCTAGTCAATACATGCAAGCCCTGTAATTAAAAACAATCAACCCAAGTTTTGAACACTAATAAATGGGTTGTAGGGCAAGCACACCACCATGTAACTTTTATATGTGACATATGCATATATATATATATACACACACACATGACATAAAATGATCAAATGTCTCGGTGCATGCAGGTCTACTTGACATGGCCCTTCATTTTATTCCCTCGTGTAAACAGCAAGAGAGAATCTCTCTCAATGGCCAACTAGTAGCTATACACGTGTCCTGTGCCCTTTAATTTCTAGAGATTTGAAACAGAGAGTGTGAGTGTGTGTTGTAGAGTAGCTGGTAACAGAAAAGAGAGAGAATTTGAGAGCTGAAAATTTGCTGATTTTGGCTGCACTTTACTGACACTAAACACACACACACTCTGCCCTCCAGAAAGGAGGTAAGTGTTGCCACTTCTTGTCCTTTCTCTCCACCACCCCAACTAACCAACCCTTTATCATCATCATCATCATCATCACCACCTTCCAATTCACTAACACTTTTCCCCTTCTACCCTTTTTTTACTCTACTGCCAAGTACTAAGCCATAGCCCTAAAACTACAATGTCTCCTCCTCCAATCCTTATATTATATACATCTATACATACACACATGTACTTTTTATTCATGGCACAGTCAGTCTAGCTAGCTACTACTATCTATATATACATATTAAAAATGATAATAATAAATCAAAATGCGGACATGCATGTAACAATACTTTTAGGCCATACTATTTTTTTTTTTTTTTGAGGTACTTGTTATGTGTTGATTGGATAGGGGGACCTTTCATACGTGAAATAAAATTATATAGGCCGTACATCGTGTTACTTAAATCCTATGGAGGCCATATAAAAGAAAGCAAGCAAGCAAGAAAAAAAAAATGATAAAGAAATTGATACTCCATCGTCCATGCCCACCACACCACGCCAATCAACATGGCAAAGTAGTTATATAAGTACATAGTGGTAGTATTGCTTTTGTTCAGCACTATTCTGACCTACACTATATCTAAGTAACAAATTCATATATATTATAATATTATTCATATAATCTATGGAAATTACATTATTATAATTGATCCATTTGGTAGCTAGCTTGGCTTAGTCTAATGTTAAAATTTGGGACACTAATTTTTAAGTTTTCTTGCTAATTATGTACGGTTTTATCCACGCTTATTCTACTTCTTTATAAAAATGTAATTTAAAAAATGTAAAATTGGTACTAAAATTATGTTTGGTATAGTGATATATATATAGAATTGTCACTTAGGAAAATGAGGGATTACATATCGTAACGGAACTATTCATGTAACGACCCACAACATAAAATTATATATATACACATACACACATGTTTGCATGTAATTTTATGCATAAATTAAATATTGAAATTAGAAGAATAAATTAATTAATCAAAATAGGAAATCTTATAACTTAATTATAATATAATTAATAGACTAATAAAGTAACTTATTTTTTATATAGTATAATATGTGCTGGTATATTATTAAGGGAAATATCCTAGTACTATCTAATTAATTACAAATAATTTCTTAATCAACATTTCAATTTCACCATTTACAATATATATATATATATATTCATTAAAACAATGAAGGCAAATGTATAAACAAAAAGATAATTTTGCTAATATTATGTATAATATATGGCAAAAGAAGGGCATTATAGTCAATTAAATCCCAACCAATTATATCCCTGCACCTTCACGTACAAACAAAACCTTAAACCCTTTATAAACCCATCTCTCCTTCCCTTCTCTGCCCTTTTCACCCACTCACCTCCACATCTCATCTGTGTCTCTATTTCTCTTCAAAAATGGCAGACCCATCAATCTACAACTTCCTCAGCCAGCAACAACACCAACTTCCCTTCCCAGCTTCTTCAAAACCACCAAGAAAAAACCCATCACCACAACCACCACCACCACCACCACCTTCCTCTTCCCATCGCTACTTTCAGTGCCTTTATTGTCCTCGCAAATTCTACACTTCTCAGGCTCTCGGTGGCCACCAGAATGCTCACAAGCGTGAACGAGCTGCTGCTCACAGGAGCTTATCTCGCAACACACCACCATCACCATCCATTTCTTCCCATCACTTCCCTCCAGACCCGTATCTCAACTCCTCTGCTGCTACTGCACCATTTCTTGATGATCACCAGTGCCAGTACTTCTGGCTCGAGCCAAACCAGACCATGATCCACAAGTACCAATTTTCATCATCTCCTCAAGTTGGGTTCCGTGATGGGTCGTCTACTGCTGGTGCTCTTGAAGTTCATGATGATTCTCTATCTCCAGTTGGTGATCTTAATGCTGACCCCATTAACCTTGACCTTACTCTTCATTTGTGATTCCATCTGTTTCTGGGTTTGGTTCTACCAGTTCTTGTAGGTGAAGTTTAGAAGTTAAAGAGACCATAGGAGACTTTTAATTAGTTTTTAGTTAATGGGTTCCTCCTTTTTAAGCGTTAGTACTAATCAATGAAGTGGGTTGTAGCTAGCTAGCTAGATATGAGCTAGATCAGTATGAGCTACCAGTACATTTAAATTTGTTAGGGTTTTAACTTTCTAAGTACTTCAAAAAAAAAAAAAAAATTCAGTTTTTGAGAGTTGGATTTTACTTGTTTTAGTGAGTGAGAGCATATGTTTACACTCCTGATCCACCATGAAAATTATTGCTTATTAATTAATCATCTTAATGTTATTATTATATATTCATCATCTTTGTTTATGCTTATGATCTTCTGTTTCTCTTTGTGTGTATGTGTGTCATGTGTATCTATTGCATTGTATTGTATTTGATGTGATCGATGTTGCTTGATTTGATCCTACACAAAATGTCCTTCTGCTCACCGGACTGGCCATGGAATGTGCAGGTGAGTACTTTTGATGAGTACTATATAGTCCGATCAGTCATGTCTCTCTCTGTTAGCTTTCAAGTTGTTTTTTTTGTTTTGGTTCTTCTAAAAAGAACTATCTAGTTTAGTTTGATTCATATAATTTATAATTGGATTTACCCTTCTGTTTCAGCAATGGTAGCCATTTTGATCCTAACAAATTATACCCTATGCTTGCTTTTGATGCATGTATCATTGAGATGCTCTAAATTTCCACATCTTCACAAGGGTCATAGCAATTTTCTTCCAAACCAAGGGTCGAGCATCATTCCAATAAAATGGTTAATTTCTTATTTGTTATTTGAATCCTCTACCATGTGGATTCTATAAATGTAGTGTTCGCATGGAAGTATTTAATCACAAATTTTTGCCCTAATTAAAGTCATTATTATCTATCATATCATGAATATGAAACAATTCTTTTAAGGATAGTGATACATGTAGCAGCTACGAGATAAAATTTTTTAAATTATATTATTGTCTTTAAATATAGTCAGCCTGTTAATGGAGAGAGAGACTTTCTTGCTATTTTGCAGGTCCATAATAGCACTGTTATGTCAAAATCCATGACATTAATGATTATACTTCCTTTAGTAAAAGAACATTTTTATTTATTTTGGATGTATGTGCCACAGTAAATAATTAAGTGAATTTAGTACAATTAATAAGAAAGTGATACAAATTTTAAATATATTAAATTGGGGAATAGAAATTTTGTTTTTGTTTGATCTCCTAGAGTAATTATTTGTGTTATATAACTTTTTTGGCCAACGGAAATGGTTAGTGTTATTGTTTTTTGTAGGAGTTAAGCATATATATAGTTTGGCTAGGAGATGTACGCAGTACTTTATGATTCGAATTACGAGCAAGTTTTTTTTCCTTCGTTTCTGGCCAATGAAATGCTATATATATTCAATTTTAGAAGCCAGTGGCTGACCAGAAGTATTTATTTGTTTTGGTACACAGTACTACAGCACAAGAATGCTTTTGGTAAGTTTTGGCATCCATAATATGTCCAGAGTTATATGTATGTTGTGATCTCTAGTAATATTTGCTCATTAACAATATGAGAAAGGTTTTGCATTAATGTTTTCCAAAGGAATATTGGTTTCTATCTATTCAATTAATAGCTTGAATAGTTCATTTATTAGAGCTATGTATGTGGTTATTTTATTTTAATTTTTAATTTCCCTGAAACTACAATAAGATTTGATTAAAAAGAGAGATTAGAATTTTTAATTTTTAAAAGTACTATTGTGACTGAAATATGAAAAAAAAATATATTGATCACCAACGAAATTTGCTATTGAACCAATGAGTTTTAACCTGTACTAGATCTATTTTTATGAAAAATTTTATAATGATCCTAACATTTGATGAGTTGGAAGGGAAAATCAATAATATAATGATCCTAGCATTTGATGAGTTAGAATGTCAAACTAATAATATCAAAAAATCTAGTGTTATATTTTTTAATTTTTATCACTTTAATTAAACAGAAAAATAATCAATTTTATCCTAAATTTTTGTGCAATTTTTAATTATATTATATTTTCAAAGTTATATCAATTTAAATATTTAACTTTGTGAATTGTATCAATTCTATTCTATTTTAAGTTAAAGATCTAAATATAATTTTTAAAAAAATTATTTTTAAATCTTTACAAAATAAATTTATTTATTAAACTCTTTTTCTTTTTTTTTAAAGAAAAAATTTTAAAAATATTTTCAAATGTTAATCTTACCACTTTCAAAATAATTTCAAAAAAAGAGTTATGAAATATTTTAATAAATTTTTAACTTTTCTGTATTATTTTATACAAAGCCCCCATATTTTTTTTATATTTACTTCTCAACTTTCAACCATTTATTCAAAAATTTTCTAATAGAGATGAAACATATATATAAAAAAAAAGTATGAAAGCAAAGAGTATCAGAGATCTTGAAGTCAATAAGATTTGATCTTTAAAAAAAAATAAAGAACTTCTTAAAATTTTTATTGATTTTGATAGTGATAGTTTAAAAAAAATTCCTTTATATTTTTATTCTTATTAACATTAGAGTATATAATAATTTATTTTTAAGTTTTGTTTTTTTGTATTGAGAGATTTAAAAAAAATCAAAAAATTAAATTTTATTATTGATTAATATTCTTATCTCTAATTCTCTTTTTTTTTTTTATTCATATCATATTATTTTTTGTGTTCAATATTTATTAGAAAATTTTTAAATAATATGATTGAAAGTCAAGAAATGAGTTTTAGAAAAATTAAAATATGAAGACTTTCATATTTAAAATAACATAAAAAATTTAATTTTATGAAAATATTTCAAAATTAATTTTTGAGGTTATTTTGAAAATAATAAGATTAACATATGAAAATATTCTTTTATATTTTATTTTTTATTAAACAACAAAGAGAAAAATATTTTAATAAATAAATTTGTTTTATAAGGATCTAAAAGTAATTTTTAAAATACATTTAACTCCTTAAATTAAAAAGGATAGAATTGATACAATTTGCAAAGTTGAATAGGTAAATTGATATAACTTTGGAAATATGATATAATTGAAAATTGGATCAAAATTCGGAAAAATTTGATAATTTTCTCTAATTAAATACTGAATTTTTATTAATTGAACCTTCCAACTCATTAAAAGTTGTATAAAGCCAATTAATTAAAACTAAATACTACTTTAATAACATATTATTAGAGAAGAAAAATTCTGGAACATAATTTCACCATGCCAATTTGTATGACTATTTATGTTATAATTATTTTCTTTATATATAATTAGCTTTGATATTCAATAACCACAAAAATTTTTATTAATCTGGATCATACCAATTGTACTCGTCTATACTCTTAAAGCACCTATTTCTCTATACACAAAATTCACATTCAAAATTTTATATATAAGAATTCAAACTCTTTACAGCTTGACCAAACAAACATCGGTATTATTATCAATTTTTCAATCATTTAAAAACTCATATGTTTCTCCAATATGAAGTTTACCGACTGACTAACACATTTTATAAGGCACTGCCACCTCAAAATGATGCTATGATACAATTTTATTAACAAATGTTCAAAATGAATGGCATGGATATTAATATCACAATATTCCAGATGATACATGAAAAATATTACGGGGTTATGGTACATTATTTTTCTTGTACTCTTATGAAAAAAAAAATTGTCTATAAATATCAATGTGAACTAACTAAATGTAGGATCACTATTTCCCCAAAACCCTATATACAACAGATTACTTGATCTATCATCTAATCAAGAACCAGAGTTTCTTGGTTCTTTCTCCACTGGAGGAGTCAGAGGGTTGTAACACTGTCCGGAGTTATGTCAGTTTACAGCATGCTGAGTGGGGTGCTGCACTATCGGAAGTGACTCTAATGCGCAGAAAAAAATGACTTTAATCAAGAATACCGAAAGCCAACCATCAACCAATAGAAGAATCAAAGTTCAAAAGTGGGAACTTCTGCGGTAAAGCCGCCATGTGTAGCCTGGTATGCTAGCCGAGTGACTATGTTCCTGTAAGGGTCATTTTCTCTTTTTTCCTTCAAAAAAGCAATGCAATTCTCCACCTCGGACTTGACTTGTAAGTACAATTCGTGAGATTTCTCTCTGTCTTCTAATTCCTTCTTCCTGCCTTTAGAGCATAATTTACAATTGAGGTCAATCTTATTGCATGAACTGGATGCTAAACTTCAAATAATTCTAATGATGATGGTCTGAGCAAACTTATCATAAGTGGTCTGAACTGCATGTGATAAATGTATACTTGCAATCAGGTACCAAAAAGAACTGTGAATGCTGAGAATATTCACAGTATGCAATGAATGGTGAGGAAAAATAGGTGTAGAACTATGTTTTTCAATATCTTATGAGAAAAGCATCTCACACAGCAAAATGGTGCAGGTTTGAATCCTACATACACGGTCAAATCAAACTAGATGTATTTATGTGAATGTTGAAGATAGAGACAGTGCAGCAAAATGGTTAATCATTGGCCAATAACATGCATTACCATCAGAAATATTTTATTGGTTTGCGTCATCAGATGGTTGTTGCTTGAAATATCCCCAATTAGATTTTCATAAATTCTATGTTATCACCATACCTTCTGTTTCAATTGGTTTCCCAAAATAATAATAAAATCTGCCCGGAAATTTTGGTAGGACTCCCGGAAGGTGCATATCTTGGTTGCTCACTTCCCCACTTGCTTCAGCTCTATCATCACCAGAGACCAGGCAGAGAAACAAAAGTAAAAAAGAATTAGATTACATAAAGATTTAGTGAAAACTACACAGGAAAAATTGAGCATACCTCACGCTCTTAGACTGCTCTGCTATCTCTTTTATGTAATCTCTAAGAAAAGGAACTTTCTGTTGGTCATCATAGTCAAAAACTACCTGAGGTAATCAACGTACTATCAATTATTCACTTGAGACCAGAGATAAGCTCCAAGTCAGTGACAGTGTTAATGAATGTGTACCAAAATAAGCGAAGTATACATAGTTGGGACTTAATATGCCATAATAGAGAGCACGAGTCAATTTACCCACAGCAATGCAGGATGCACAAATCAATTTTATTGTCATATTTGGAGATCACAACCATCTATGCTTCTCATTATAGCAACCACGAGTTAGATGTATATTTTTGATAAAAAAAAAAAAAAAATGCAATGTATACTGCTACTGTCAAGATTCTGGGAGACTAGGAACTAGGGAGAGTGAAAGCCCAACGCCATTCAGCACAAAACATTGACCTAATGGGATTATACAATGATCACAAACCAGCGCAGTAGTGCCCTATGGTCAATAAGATAAAAAGTAAGTCCACTGGCCTTACTTCAAAAAAATCATCTTCTCCAACGACACCAAATGGCACAATCTTGGCTCCAAACCTAGCTGCCATCCTGACAAATTCTGACCGTTCTGGCCAGAATAACTTGTATTCTTCACCCTGAAAGGCATGTAGAGTTCAGTGTTTCAAGACTGTTTAAACATTTTTAGCTTGAAGTACATCTCATCTTCATAGTCAAATGAAAAAAAAAACAAATAAAAATTTATTCTCAAAATAAGTTAGTGCTGAACCACAATTTAATTAGGCAGATTTGATCATAAGCCATTAATGGAATTTCCTTGAAGACATTAGAATCAAATGGAAAAGCAGAAAAAAAAATCTTTATAGTTGGACACCATGTGTTAAGTTGCCACAATTTTTGTACCATGTTTCAGCGGCTAAGAAAGCAGCGTGTCAAATTTTTTTCTTTATTATTATTCTAAGCGTTTTTCTTCTTTAAAGGCAAGCAGGGTACTAGGAAAGTGATTTCTCATTCTATTACAGACTTGTAATTACTAGAACTAAAATTCCAGTTGAGAACAATGTGTAAATTGAACCTCCACCTGATGTGAAATTACATTTTAGGATAGCAAGAAGATACTGAATAAATCCAATTGAGAACAACATGAAAATTGGATATATTTCTGATGTAAAGTGGCATCTCAGGGTGACAAGAAGGTACAAAGCATTACCTTTCGATGGCAGGCCTCACGCACTCCACCTGGGTACAGCAACACATGAGCTTTGTTCGACAGAAGTTTATAGAAAAGGGTTCCTGAAACAGGAACTGCGCCCAGTATTCTGAATGTGTCAAATTGTGACATAGAGGGTAGCAACCCTTCTTTCAATCTCCTAAACATTGATGGATGTGCTATCCCTCTCAGAAGAACATTTCTTTCCAGCAAAAATTGGCTAACCATTGGAGTTAATTCAAATCCCAGCAACATGTGATAGCCAACATATAAGACAGGTCCTTCTGAAGGAATTCCTGCAAGACCTCTGACTATCTGCCCATTTTCTAAGGTTGAGAGCATCACAGGACTTGTAGCTTGCACAATGAACCTGAATCGTCAAAGGGAAACAACTCTAGTCAAAAATAACAAATCAATTTGTTAAGGGAACTCTTATAATAATCAAGGCCAAAGTCACTTTCAGGTGGGCTGGGCTGTCACAATTTCTCTGCTAAAGATTACGTCGCAAGTATATACAGCAAAAGGTTCATATTACAAGCATAGTGCTTGATATAAAGTTGAAGTGAATTATTCTCCATGCTAATGTCACAGAAAAAAAAAGGTCTTAAGTTGCCCGTGACAAAATTAAGATTTCTAACTGTAAGATAGTGAAATAGTAAACCTGTTTGATTCATATATCTTTTTGAATTCAGTAGGGGATGGTTGTATGTAGTCAGAAATATAGTCATGGCATGCTCCTCGACGATAGAAACTAGCACCCTTGATTATAGTCACCAAATCTACTTCATTTTCCTGCCAGAAGTTCATAACTGTGACCAATTAAAAAAAAAAAAAACAGCTTTAACTAGTTTTTTGTGAACGTAAATGATAGGAAGCAGGGCAGGGTGAAGAGGGAAGGATTGAGGGAGAGTTTATCCTACCAAGAAGAGAAAATGATTACTATCCTCAAACCAACGATTCTCACAGTTACGCAGCGCTTGGTGAAGTCTTTGACCTTCCTCTTTACTTGGTAGCAGCTGATCTTTGCCGCTGAAAACACAAAGCAAGAATGCAGTGTGATCATTTTGAATAAAATTGCACTTAAAGCAGCAAAGCTCTTACCATCAAGGTCATGAAGAAGAGGACATTTGAAAATAGTGTATTAGTAAATGAAATGAAAATGGCATTCATTGAATAAACTAGTGTGAGAAAAGCAAGAGAGAATTCGAGAAGAAGTGTAGTTTTCCTATTGATGCATGTCCAGTCAAAAGTGAAGATGAAATGCCAATGTACTGTTTCAGCCATAGGCTTGAGGAACTGTGATGAAAGTGAAACTATCTACTTAGCATTGAGGAACAACCTAATTTGGATCCATCAGAAATTGCTGTTAATTATTTCTACTTCCGTTTACGCACAACATACATAAAAAAAATGACTATTTGATTTATGGAGGTCTTTTTAAAGAAAAAAACTAATGATAAATTCCTATGCTTTACTAGCTCTTTGGGTATTGGATCAAGTTTGCAAAAAGATAAACAAAAAAGAACTATAAAAATACGATTTATACTTTTGAATAATAGATCATAGTAAAAGAGATGGACCTGCAAAGTATAAGAGTGTGAGCCTTTACAGCATGGAGGCGAGAGTTGGCATATGCTGAGGCAGATTTAAGCAACTGTAGCTTCCAGTGAAGTGTTTCTCTAGGGAAGATATCACCGAGAGCCTGACACATAAACCATAAACTTCCTTTTTCATGTCAGGGAACACATGATGAGCATCAACAAAAAAAAGTAAATAATAGACATGATAACTCAGTATGAACTGCCAACAGATATCTAGTGTGACTCTTCAATGAGGAGACTGAATAAGAACTGCTTATGACAGATTTCTTGACATGTTCACTGAAAAATGTCGTATCTGGCTGAGAAGATTCATGAACATTTATCATATGTAAATTAGCATAACATTTATTGTACCATGTAAACTACATTTTATGCTCTCTTATTATATCAATATCCTATAGTGAAATCTTACAGAGAGGTAAGATGGCAGTGCTGTGGCGTCTTGGGACAGCCTCCCAACTGTCTGTTGTAGAGGAACTCCTTTAATCACATTATCCATTGCCATCTTCAAAGGATCACCTAAACAAATGCAGCACCAATTTCTCAAATCAACAGGGGAGAAAAGAAATCATACAGTCTATTGATTGTAATTTTTTTTTATTATGCTGAAAATTTCATTGGAAAAATGAAGATATAAAACGATCGAGTTTGCTGTAATCAGTTTCAATGGCAGGTTCAATCAAAAGCAACAGCATGTCAATCCAAATTCCTTCTCCTGCTTCTAGCTTTCAAACCAGCTCAAGCTTCAATTTGCAAAGAAAAAAGCCTGAGTTCTTAGCACCAAATAGTTGTTAGAGATACAATTTTTACCTCATCTCCTATCTTAAATTTCTAATTTGGTGGTGTTTGAATGTGATGTCTAAATCTCCGAACCAAAATATTGAAGTTGGAACCCTGTATCCTCATACTGGTAGTTAAATTCAGTATTAAGTAATATGTGTGCATGGTAATTAGGCCAATAGAGTTTGCAAGGAGGGGGCGTGGTTAAAGGTCAAAACCCATTCTTTAGGTGCAGAAATCTAACAGTTCGGTCTGCTTCCACTTAATCCTATGACCAATGGAGTCACATGACATATCTCTGACATTCAGTCACCAAAGGACCAAGTAACTCGTTCCTTTATGGTCATTTAATAGCTCAAAATTGGGAATTGCACAGTGAAATCCTATGTATGAAAGCTCTATCACAGCCTATTTAATTAACAGAACTAATCTCATAGCTGTTTAAACCTAAATTATGTTTTACAAATAAATCTTTACTGTAAATTAATTTTATAGTGTTAGGATTTATATAAGGGTGATGCATACATTAACTCAACCAAAGCTAGCATTTCAAGTTATTAGCCCCATTTAAAGGCAAATATGTAAAACAAGGATACGCAAATTTTTAATTGACAAGGAAGAAGAACCTGTCATCAAGCTAAGAATATAAGGAAGACCAAGCTGAAGTGGATTAGGTATAATTTCCAATAAAGACATTAGAGGTTCCAGCTGTGACTTCTCAAAAGATGTTCCTGAAATAAAAGCACCAACAAAAACTTAGACGGAGTGAACAAAGTAATGCCAACGATGACTATCAGCTGAGAGTCCAAGTTGATGTTTAATGAATGATGCATTAAAAGATAAATGTAATATAATTGCATTTTGGTTTCGAATATAACACACATAAAAATCCTTAGGCATAGGTATACAATGCAGAAAGTTTGACTCCTTTAAATGAATGATTGATAAGGATGGAATATATCACCTGGATTAGCCAATACTAGTGCAAGATCAATATCAGGGTTACGAGCTGCAACAGCTAGTGCCAGGCATGCTCCCAGAGATTCCCCAACAAGATATATTGGTCTATTAGGTGAAAGGTTATTCTCTGCTCTAACTGTCCCTTCAATCAGCTTCACTAAGCCTGAGCCACAAAATTATGGGCAAGAAAAAAAAAAGAGAAGCACAAATATCACAATGAGTTTATTCTCCATCTCCAATATGCAAAAAACAAAAAAAGGAAAAAAAGAATTTGCAGGAAGATTGCAAGGAACCTGTAAATGATGTTCTATCCTTAACTGGAATATGCAAGCACCATATGTCAAAAATCCTAGAAGACGAGGTAAGAAAAGAAAAATATATCTATATGTTGGGGATCAGAATTATCCATCAATATAGAACAGACAAGATTCACACATGTCAGAGGATTATTAATCTCATTACTCATAACACCATAGTACAGCAGGTAGATGAGAGGACACTTACTTCCCAAGACTATAATGTTGCGTAACAAGTCCTAGTCCAACACCATCTATCCCTGCAAGAAGAAAGTGAAAAGCATTTTAATCAAAAAGGAACAAAGTATGAGATCATAATTGACGACACTGAGATGAGTACTCAAAGTCCATTTCACGAGTACAAAAGTATATGAAGTGGTTAATTTCTAACGCTACCAGCCAGGACAAGAGAGAGAAGGGGCGGGATAACTAATGATTAATAAAGTTTTAACAAGTTTTAAGTGAAATAAAGTTTGTGTGCTTTCCTCAAAAAAAAAAAAAAAAGTTTGTGTGCTCAATTTAAAAATTTATGTCAACTATCCATTAATTACTTAAAACTCAGCATGATAGTAAAAATTTAGGACTTGTTTGTTTTATAAAAAGAAGGGTGAAAATCAGAATGAGGGATTTCGATTTGTAGTGTTTAGTTCATTAAAATTTTTCGTAGAAATATGATCAATGGGTGTCACCTAATCCCCTTATAGGAATAAAAAATAATTTTTTGTTCCCATAAAATCAAGTCAAATTAATTATAAATTGTTCAAAATCTTAAATATTGTAATACACTATCAAAATTTATGAAATATAATATTTTTTGAACTAATAAAATAAAATATATAAATTCAAAATAATAATTATTTAATATATTTTCATATATAAATAAGATTGATTTCGACTCCGATTCCCTTGTAAATCAAATAATTTGTTAAAATTTTCATTCAATTTCTAATTTTCTTTTATTTCGATTTACAAATATGAACCATAATACCCTTAATAGATATTTTATATTGAGGCTTATTTAATAAATTAATTGAAATATGCAAAATTTTTCGTGAACAAACATAAACAAAAATTTATAAATTGACTCATAATTTTAATATATTGATATTATATATTTTTACCTACAATAAATATAAAAAATATTTAAATATATATAATTAAAACAAAATTATAATATTGTTAAATTTATTAAAGTATTTGTAGTTAATAATTTAAATTTAATTTTTAAAATTTATTTAAATTCGATTTAAATTCATAAGTGGGAACAAGAAAAAACTTGCAATTTTCACCAACATGTATAAAAATAAGTCCATACAACCAAGTCACTACACATTACAGTCCCTGCTACTATAAGAAATTTCAAAACAATTTTCGCTTGATTTAAAAAAGGAAAAATTATAAATTTAGTATTTTAATTTTTCAGTTTTTTTAATTTAAGTGTCTAATTTTTTTTTTTGCAATCAAGTGCTTTTGAAAAACATACTAATGTAGCGTCTCCGACAGATTTGATGTTAACTGGGTGCTGAGTCAGATAAAATAAGATCACTTTTATTTCAGTTATTAGCCATGTCATGTGTCACGTGTATTGCATTATTTAAAGGACAAAATAATCTTTATTAAAGATTATGAATTGATAAAAATAACCACAATATTAATTTCTACCGTAGATATAAAATGTGACTAAATAAGAGTAATTTTATCCTTTAAATAACCAACACATATGATAAATGACATGGTTAATAATTATGATAAAAGTGGATCCTATTTGATTTGATTGAGCACACAATCAGCATCAAATTGGCCTGAGACACTATATTAATATACTTTTTAAAAATTCAAACACTTAATTAAAAAAAAAAAAAATTAAATATTCAAATAGAAAAAATTGAAAAATTGAGATACTAAATTTATAATTTGTTCTTAAAAAAAATACCTAAGCTAAAATAATTAGGTATATACTAATTTTTTTTAAGAAAGAACAAGCAATAAAGATCGAGGTGGGTCCACTGCTCGATTGCTACTGCCATTAACAAACCACAGAAGCCGACCAAAATCAGAGAAATGGATAGTAATAATAAGCCAAAAAGACTATTATTATATACGATTGGACTTTTCAGTTACTGATTAAAGATCCATTTCCAATCAATATGCTTTTATGAGTGAGGCCATCATCAAAGAAGATCAACCCAATCCACTGAAATCTAAGTTGATTTAATTTAATCAGAAAAAAAAATAACCATAGCGATTACCAGGCAAATAAAGGAGCAGCGGAGACTTCTCTAATCGACAGCCGCACTCAATCGGAGAGAACCACCGCGGCGGACCACCACCGTCCGATCTAATAAAATCTTTCGACTCCTCAAAATAATCCTCCAAGCTCTTTTTATACTTCATAGCTCTTACTTCGGTTTCAGCTTCTGATTCTAACTCTAAACGAAACGGATTAATTGCCTCTGCTTCTGCTTCTCCTTCTTCTAATCTCTTCATATCCACCCTCGCATTCTCTGCAAAGCCACTCATCGTGGACGTAGCTGTAGCTGATGATGATAGCTGTTCAGTAGCAACTGCAAATCTCCGCGGATTCGTTTTCTGTTTTCCGGAGGAGGACGGAGATAGGCATGAACGGACCGCCGGAGACGATGTGAATCGGGTGGCGAAAAAACATGCTCCGGTGGCTGCTGCCATGATGTAGTATTACTAATACTATTATGTGTAGTGTAGCTTTGTGTTGGTGATGAACGAGTGAATATGGCGGGGGATTGAGTTGAGGGAGAGATTACAAAGGCAGCTCAGCTGCTTATGGGTTATGGACAGCACAGAGATTTGTAATAAATGATTTTATTTTTTCCTGTAATTATGCTGACACCATATGTCCATATCCCCTATTCTATAATAATCAATTTTTTAAATTTTGTTGCTCCCTCCGATTGCCTCTCTTTCCTATCTCTCAATTCATAAATCAATTTTTTTTTTAAAAATAATATAAAAATTTATTATGATTTTTTATTTGATGTACATTTTTTATTTAATGTACATTTAAATTCATATAACCAAAATATAAAATTATAAACTTAATTAACTAAAAATTATCTTGAATTTTAAGTTTTCCATGATGAATTATAAAAATGAAATTATTTTCCATTATAAAGTATAAAAATGATATTATTTTATTGTATAGTCTATAAATTTAAGAACTTGTTAATTTCTTTTAGCACCGCAATATATTTATATCTTAATAGGAGTTGTACCATTAAATTACTTACTCATAATAAAAAAATAAGTATATACACTAAAATATTAATTATCATATTTTTAAAAATTACATTGAAAATATAATTTAAAAAATTACTAAAACATTTATACAAGTATAAAAGAATTGCAAAAACATAATCAAATATAAAAATTAAAGAAAATGAACAGGTATTAAATATTTTTTTTCCATTCATTTTAAATTTTTTAAATATTAAAATTTAACTTGGTGATAGAATAAAGAAATATTTCATGCTAGAGGGGGCTGCTAAATAAAACATTAAAAATAAGATAAGTTTCCAGAATTGTAAAGAAAAGAATTAGGTTAGCCTTTTGATCACCGGAAATAATCTTTTGAACCTAATTTATTAATTTGTATGGGTTTTTTTATTTTTTTGGTCAATAGTTGTTGTCTGTTGGCTTTTGTCTTTGTCATTGTGTGTTTTAGTATCCAATTCCAGATCATTTCGATATTGAATTAATTAGCCCTTCCTCATCATATCTCACCGTCTATTATTATAACATTTCTCAAAGCAACTAGGGGATTCGGATTCGGCTCATTCGTTGAAAATAGGTCAAATTTGTGCATTTACAGATAAAGACATTTTTTATTTTAAAACTTTTAACCATTTAATTTTTTAACCATTTTTTATAATAATTAAATATTATAATCTGTAAAAAAAATCATGATAAAATATATATAGCAGGTTATATAAAAAATGACTAAATTATTCATGATAATAATTTAAATTTATTTTTTTTATTAAAAAATAATAATCTTTTATTTTTCTTGTTAAAATCATAATAAATCAACAAAATACATATTTCTCAAAGAAAATTATTTAAATCACCAATTTTATACTAAAATTTCAATTTTATTAAATTTACTAAAAATTTTAAATTAAAGAGAGAAAGTGAAATAGAAAATAAAAATAAATAAAGAATTTAATTTTTTACTTTTTTAAAAAGTTAAAAAATTTATAAATTTTTAGTAACTAAAAAACAACTAAAAGATAAATTATAAATAAATAAATAAAATTATTTTTATATAAATTATAATAATAACTATTATTATTATTATTATTATTATTATTATTATTATTTAAGTTTACGGGCAATGAAATTTTTTACTTTTGATATAGTGTATTTGTTGAAAGGCAACTTGTTGGTCACTTGCTATATACACTCTATTGTTATTTTTTTACAAATTACCATACTTAATTGTTATAATGAAAATTTAACATACCAAATTATCAAATTTTAAAAACTTTAACCACTAAAAATGTTTTTATCCCTATGTAAATTAAAATCCTTTCACTTTATGTCTTTATTTTAAAATTTTTGAGGGAATCTATTTTTCAATATAAATCTAACAGTTAGAAATTTTATAAAATATAATTATTTATTTAGAAAATTATTGTTAAAAATAGGATTTATATATATACAAAATACATCACCAGTATATATATTTGTTAAGCTCTAAAGCTATTAAGTTAAAAATATAACAAGTATTCCTCTTCATAATTTAGCATTCACTCCTAAAGTTTATGTATTGAATTATTAAAATTTACAATATTATTTAATAAAAAATTAAAAAATTTATTTTTATTAAAATACACACGTTTTATATAATATAAAGTACTCTAATTTTATTACATTTAAAACTTTACTTTTCCTTTCCATAAAAAGTTATGTCTTTTATTTTAATTGAAACATTTTATTTTATTTAAATAAAAATACTTTTTTTTAACGTAAAAAGTATAAAAAATATGTATTTTCTCACCCATTTTTCTATTTTTATTTTATTTATTATTATTATGCATGTTAAAAATAATAAGTTCTAAATTTTATATTTAATTAATTTGTAGTTTTTAATTTATTATGATTATTTAATTATTTATTTTAAAATATATATATTATTTGTAGTCTGCTTAAAGTGCGGATTCACAACTAATTATTATGCTAAATATATATATGGAGAGAGAGCAAAGACCTACTTACACGTGTTATAAAATTAGAGTATTTTACATGACGTTTCAACCATTAATTATAATACAGCTAATAGTTGAAATATTTGATTAATTTTTATTAAATATTATTTTATTAGAATTTATAATTTTTTTACTATTTAATTATTTCCTATTAAAATCACTTTTCATTAATATAGTATAATCCAATTTTTTCTTTTTTTGAAAAAAAAACATTTTTATCTTTTGTCTCTAATAAATATAATCAATACAAGAAACAATAATTTTTCATGTAACTTTTATATCATGGACAATCTATGTTAATATATCTTTAGAAGATATTCAATTTGATTGTATTGTACAAAAGCAAATACAAGCAACCTACTAATTTTTCAATGAAAAAAAAAGAACATATAAAAAAAAAACACATCACTTGCAAGGTGATTTAGATAAGAAATAACTAATTAGTGGAAGAAAGAGTATAAATTTAAAACATGACATTTAATAAAATTAACTTAATATTTCAATTATTAAATATATTACAATTAATAGTTAAAATATCTTGTAAAATAAATTAGTTTTACATGGAATTCACTTACACATATTGTAAAATTAATAATTTTTTGGCCAAAATATTGTAAAATTATTAATGTATATATATATAACGTGTATGTCAAAATTTAGAATCAATAATTTTAAATTTCAGAATCTCAATCTTAACTACAAAAATATGAGTTGATTACTAAAATTATCATTACATCATTCATAATTTCAATTGGACAAACTACAAATTCGTATATGAAATAAATATTACAAATATACTCTACATAAGAATTAAATTCAAAATTTTACTCTTGGGGTCTTAGTACAATAGCGAATTGATCTGCGCCTGACATTGAATTCAAATCTTGCATATGTAAAAAATAAATGTTAGAAGAATTTTGTTCCTTTTATGAGTTTATTCAGTTTAAATTTTAAATTAGATAAAATCCTTTTAGGCATTTTTGTTATAATAATAATAATAATAATAATGTTGTTTGGTAAGATGTATATGTTTTTTGGGCAAACGATAACGATAGGTATGATACTACTCATATTGTCCCATATATATATATATAACGCATGTGTCAAAATTTAGAATCAATAATTTTAAATTTCAGAATCTCAATCTTAACTACAAAAATAAGAGTTGATTACTAAAGTTATCATTACATCATTCATAATTTCAATTGGACAAACTATAAATTTATATATGAAATAAATATTATAAATATACTCTACATAAGAATTAAATCCAAAATTTTACTCTTGGGATCTTAGTGCAATAGTGAATTGATCTGCGTCTGACATTAAATTCAAATCTTACACATGTAAAAATAAATATTAAAAAAATTCTGTTCCTCTTATGAGTTTATTCAGTTTAAATTTTAAATTAGATAAAATCTTTTTAGGCATTTTTGTTATTATAATAATAATAATGTTGTTTGGGCAAACGATAACGATAGGGATGATACTACTCAGATTGTCCATATACATTGCTTCTGGGTTGATCAGAAGTCCATATATGGTTGTATTTACCAAAGACTACCGAAATGAGGAATCCATAAAAGGACTACATCCATCCAAATTAATACAAAGACAACCAATAAATTATTGAAGAATTGCTTCAAGTCAATATATAGAGGGAAATGAACATAAATAGAAGAAAATGAAAATTTAAATCTTACTTTACTCAACAGAATGTAAACACTTTTTTGCTATTTAAATCATTCATGGGACGACAATTCTCGTTCCATGCAATACCAAATGACACTTCATATTTCAATCTACTCTAATTTGATTGCTTGTCTCATACTACAAGTGAGGTCTCCGTCTCCACTTGAAATTTTTTATTCATTAATATTTATAAATTTTTTATTCACTTTTATAGTGGATGTTTTATTAAAAAATTTCATTATATAATGTTATAATCCACAAATCTCAATCCATCTTCGGCCTCCAATGAATATAAATAAAAAATTAATGAGCCCCTAATACAAGTTTTAGGGGAGTTTTTTTTTTTAACCATTAAACTTAATCTTAGGAGCGTACGCGTTTGGTTGTCGGCAATGGAATGGTTACTGATATAAAAATATATAAATTAAATTATAAATTTAAAATTTATTGATAAATTAAAACATAATAAAATTTATAATTAATTAAAAAATCGTTAATTGGGCATGACATAAGTAGTGATGTAGTCTTATAAATTATTTTATTTTAAACTTTCGAATTGGTTATATATATATATATATATATATAGAATAAAATATGGGATGAAAGAGTTTGTGTCTCGTTTGCTCTTTCAGAGATTAGTTTGCTAAAGACCTACTTTAGCATTTACATCACATTTTCTATTTAAATATTAAAATGCTCAGTATTTATTTTAATTATTAAATCATTTATTAGCATGTGTCACTTACTTGTAATCAGTATAAAAAATTGTATTAAATATTGAAAAACTAATTTGGATGAATTCATCAGATTTGTTAAAATGTTAGACTAATTGATCATAAATTCAAGGCAAAGGATCAATTTGAAACTCTTTATTATAATCTAAAGTTGATATTGAAAATTTATGTTATTTTTATTTGCAACAGAATTTTTTGAAGAGCTATATTGTATTGGATTTTTTAAAAAAAATAATTAAATCCAATAAATTGAAGAAAAATCTTGTAAACACCCGAATTATTTTTAAAAATTATAAAATATATTTCTAAGATTTGCAGTATTAATAAATATTTTATTAATATTGAGATTATTATTTAGTGAAATTATATTTGAATGTTGGAGTTGAGAAATATTTTAATTATTATTTTATAAAAGCGTGTTAATTTTATTTTTAATAAATTGTTAACTAAGTATTATTTTATATTATTGTGTATATTTATTTGGTTGGGAGATTGGTGGTAAATTAGTATTTTATTATTATTATTATTATAAAAAAAAAGAACAACATAAAAAATTTTCGGGACTTTTTTCTTTACCTTTTCTTTTTCTTCTTTTTCTTCTTCTTCTTCTTCTTTCTTCTTTCTTCTTTCTCTCGGCCAGACCGACCAGCCACCGCCCACTGCTCCTCGCCACTGCTAGCCACCGTGCGACCATTACCTCGAGCTCGCCGCCCTCCAGCTCTCCGCCAGCCGCCTTCTTCTTTCCTTCCCTGTTTCTTCTCGTTTGGCCGGTTCCCTTCTTCCTTGGCCGGCGACGATTCCAGTGTCTCCAGCTGGCGAAGTTGGGCTCAAAAGCTTCGTCTCGGAGTAGACTTTTCAATTCCTTTTTTTTAAGGAATTAACTTAGGTAAGCCCCTCAAATTTGGATTTTCAATTATAGGTTTTTAGGTTAATTTGTTAGTTTGAGCTTGAAAATGATTTTATTAGGTATACGTGCTTTAGGATTATTTAATGTTGAGGTTGTGAGTTATCCATTGATAAGTTTTATGTAATTTTCTGAAATTATTTTTGGAATTTCACTATTCCAAGCTCGGAGTTACTGTTCCGGGCTCGGGGAGAACATATTTTTAATAAATTCTACTGATTATTTAGAGCAAAGTTCATGAAGAAAGTTTATTAAAATTATGTATAGAATTTTGGGTAATTTTCACTCATGGCACTCAGAGTTTTGTCATTGTTTCATCATGGTACCTATATTTCAAAATGTAATGGTAAACCTTATAACTTTTTATTTTATTATCAATAAAGTACCTAAAACCGGTTTCCCGCCGAGCTGATGATGTGGCATGCCACGTGGCGCTGACGTGGCGACCCGTGTCACATTTTGCTGATGTGGCGACCCGTGTCACATTTTGTTGATGTGGCAAAACGTGGTGCTGATGTGGCAACACGTGGCCTGACACGTCACTATAATGAGACTTTCATCAAACGTGAGATACTGTAGTGAGATTTTTGCCAAAAGTTGGGTACCATGAGTGAAATTTTTTGAATTTTTATTTTATTTTTGTTTGTGTAATTGGTTTTTATTTTTTTGTAGTCAAATATTAAACTATATAGTTTTTAAGTGAAAATTTGTATTTTTAATTTTCATCTCAATTTTAAATATTATTCGTGAGATTAATAAAATTTAAATAGACTTACAACTATAAATTATAAATTATAATATTTCATCGAAATATAAAAATAAAAATTTTTATTTTAGAATTTATAAAATATCAATTATAATTATA
>CATIWM010166557.1:0-22304 GCA_949671775.1 Mallotus repandus
TTGGGAAGGAAGAATGAAGAACACAATGATTTAAGGAGTTCAGATTCAACAACAATCCTACGTCTCCACCTAACTTATCCCCAAGTTAGGATTTTCAATCACCCACAATCTTATTCATAAGATTGAGATTACACAAGAGTTTAAGGCTCACTTTTACAACCTTACAAACAAGAGTTTTAAGGCTCACTCTTAAACCAAATCCCAAGTGTTTTAATGGCTAAACACGTAAACCAATTCCTTTAGAAATAAACCTCACTTCCCTTCTAATCTATCCCAAGAATTAGATGAAGTAGAAATTCTATTTCTAACATACAACCAACTCTCACAAGAGTTAATGAAACAAAAATGAATAAATTGAAGTTTTGAGAGCTTTGATGAATGCTTAAGAGAGAATGAATGATAAAAAAGTTTCTTAGCATTCAATTGAGCTCTTGGAGGTGTTTATATAGATAAACACTCAAAAATATAGTTGTTGGATGAATCAATTATGTCTCCAATGTCTATAAATGATTTTTGTATGTTCTAGGACACTTTTGCAGCTTTATGGACGCTCACGATCGTGACGAGGAGGTTCTGGCTCGTGAGGAGGAAGATACTAGTCGTTGCCTTTGAAACAAGTCAAAAATTCCCATTTTTTTCTGTCAGGGGCGTGCTCATGAGTGGCTCACGATCGTGAGCATCACTGCCCAAAAAGGCTCAAAACGGATGCTACAGGAGCTTGCTCGTGAGACGCTCGTGAAGGTGCTCGTGAGCGTCATTGAAGACGATCGAATTAGCCTTATATTTCTTCACAAAAGTTGTAGATAATTGTATTATATTTCTATAGCACTTTGAATTATATCAATTGGACATCTTTAGCTCAAGATATTACTCAAATACTAATAGCTGCTCTGCTTAAGATGAAAACTGCATATGCTGAATTTGATTCAATATTTTCATATCCAAATGAACTTGGATTTTGCCAAGTAGGCTCAATTCGGAAAGCTTAAGATGTCTAATTAAAATTTGAATAAGATTACTTCCTCATTTTAGAGCTCTAAGATTGTTAAAATCTTCCTTGAATCTTGGAGGTCACATTAGCCCAAAAGCATGCTTAACTCCATTTTGATTTGCATGATAGTCCTAGCTTATACACATTTAAACAAACATGTTAAATGCTCAAAAATAATATTGTTAAGATCAAAATCAAGATTGATTATTGCTAAGGTCAACACATTCAATACTTGAGATAAATGCACTCTAAAATTTCTCTTATCATGAAATAAAGCCCTCTAACTCCTAAACCTTTTTACAGGGAATGTCAGGGAGAGAAACAAGGCTTTTATTATAACATCATTGGAAATGGTAGTAAGAAAAACTCAG
This sequence comes from Mallotus repandus, assembly GCA_949671775.1. NCBI lineage: Eukaryota > Viridiplantae > Streptophyta > Magnoliopsida > Malpighiales > Euphorbiaceae > Mallotus > Mallotus repandus. The sequence goes on from CATIWM010166557.1 coordinate 1,363, forward strand.
CTCTAGGTCACAACCTCAATGGCAAAGTATCAAAGAACCCTGTAATCAAAGACATCATCCCAATCAAAAAGGGAAGTTTTCAAAGGAATAATGATCCATTCTGACAATTTCTTTGTCTGCAAATAAATAGACCATATTAACTTATAGTATTTTATGCAGGGAAAACAAAAGAGAATGAAGAAGGAGAAAAGAACCAGCATAACAGTAAGAATAGGCAAGAAGGCAAACGTCAATCGCTCATCACAATATCACCTCGTGTGACAAATGTCTTGATAAATACTCAAGGGAAGTAATAAGACTCTATCCCTTTAGTTTATGCAATAAAGTGCAATGTCCATACTAAAATTCATAAATTGAAAGCAAATTCATCCAGTTCATGAGATCATGTGCAAAAACTTATCTCATGAACTTTTGATCTTAATAACTCTTGTTTATTAGCCTCGCAGAGTTCAGATGTCTAGTTGACAGCTCTGTGCTAAGAGTTTCTAAACTCTAATCAATCCAATGCTCCTCTTGCACCCAAACGAAGGGAAGAATATGCAAAAAAAAAATATGTGGATTCACAGTACAAATTGCTTGAATTTTAGAGCATCATTTCAATCTTTTTGCATAATAAATGTGCATTCAATATACTCCAATGCTCAAATTGAGTAAGAGTACAAAATCCCTTTACAGTATCCACGCAGAGTAATATGAGAAAGGTGGGGGAATACTAAGAGGATAATTGAAATAAGAGCAAGCATTTTTAATCTACTCCAATGCTCAGAAACCTTTAAAGTTATCAACTTTTTAACTTTAGACCCTCAAGTTTTATTTTGTATATCTAGACTCTTGAATTTCACGGATTTAAAATTTTAAACCCTTTTGTTAATTTTTTAACATAAATTATTTTCTTTTGGTTTCTTAAATTTTATATTTCTAACATTCATATCATTTTTTACCTTTTATCTCTTATATCACTTTTAAAATTTTTTCATTCATCATATAGCATAATCACTAGCATCCCTCATATACATGCTTCTTCAAGTATATGATTATATTATAATCATTAATGACATGTGCATGTATGAATCCGTACATATGCATAAAAAAATAAATAACTTTCCCCATTAAGATATGGCATCATCATTAGTACTCCATTTCCATCGACATCATATGTGCATGCACACCTGCATACATGACCAAAACTTGCTCATCACAAAGAAAATAATTAGCATTACACAAGCACATACATTTGCATACTCCATATGCATAATGACCAAAGCTCCATGTGCATGTGCACTTGCATTGGTATTTCAAAAAAAAATCATCACTAATCTTTTATGTAACAGCATATGCTTAAGGAATCCAACATGCATCATAAAACATAATCATGCATTACATTCTTCTGCATTGGAAGACATGTCAATTTATCCTTCACCTCGAAGAATAATCACTAGCACTTTATACATGTTGTGACCATTTGCACCCCATGCATATGCACACATGTGATAGGGAAATAAGCTACTCTTCATTCATCATGCATACATGCTTTTGCATAGCACAATCATCATTCATACATGCATCCACTCACATACTCTAAAGAATAGCATAATCTCCTCTCACCTTAAAAAAATATATATTCAGTACTAAGTATGTGCACATATAAGTCACGTATCCTTTTGTTATGCAATTCGATCATTCATACTCTATGCATGCAGACATTTATAAAAGGCTTTCATCTCAATAAATGGTAAGAACCATTAGCATTTCCTACATGCATGCATAAACACTCACATTTTGTCTTTTTCTTCTTGTTGTACAATCACTCACATATATGCATTCTCTTAAATGACATCAAGGGACAATTCTCTTCTTTTAACATGACATACAATCGTTAACATTTCATGCATCAAGCATATTGATCATTACTCCTCAACAAATAAAATAACTTTTTCCTATCATGTAATACATGACTGTCACTATTCCCTTCATACACACACTCACACACGAATCTCATCATATAGCATGGTCATCTACATCATATGCATACAAAAATCCACATACATACCATAGAAAAAGTCAAATAGTTACCCCGTATCCATTACCAACATCTCATTGGCATTAGCATAATAAGGTGCAATTGTCAGCATCACCAAAATACATACATGAGTGCATTTGCATGTACCATCCCTCAGTGGAATCAATGAGTGACCATGGATAGAGGCTCATGAAAGTCCAATAAAAAAAATATAGCTTAACAGAAAGCTGCAGTCAAATCTTAGAGCATGACATTATAAAGGGCTCCAAGCTTCTTCAACTGCCCCTCACAAAACTCCTTTACCTCCCAAAGGCTAGCTTTAGTCATGGTTCTGGCGCAATCCCCAAGCAAACAACAAGACCAGCAAGCTTGAAACCCAAAAATTCAAAACCTACATACCTTGCCTAAAAGCCACCATAAAATTAACTCAAATACCATATAAACACCTCAGAACCTCCTAAACTCTCCAAAGCCATACAAATAAAAACTAATAAAAATTGCCTTTTTGCACTCATCCTATGTATGGATCATCTATCAAACCATTCTCACTCCCTTATATGATAAACAACTTGACTGAGTGTCCCCAGATGAGAAAAGGAAATTCGGATCAAATAAAGAAAATGAAAGGAACTCTAAGGTAAAAAGTCAAAGCTGCAACACTCTTTCGGTTATTCTTGACACCCAAGTCACGCTTCAGTTTTGCCTAAAGGCTTTCTTCTCTTTTCTAGTAAACAAATCTCAATATTCATATACCCTAACTTCAATGAGCAATCTCAGAATGGTCTCCCCCTGCATCAAACATGCATCACAAGCATCGCATTCACAAACATAAAAAACATGCATCATAGGCATAGCATGCATAAATATGGAAGTATATGTCACCAATAAATGAGCATTGTGTGCACAAACATGGAAAACATGCATCATAAACATTTACATACAAATGATCATTGCATACACAAACATGCTAAACGTGCATCATAAAAAGGAACATGATGAAAAGGCGATGCACCAAGAAGCTTGAAACTCAAACATTCAAGGAAGATTAGAATACTCAAGGAAGTAGAAAGCATATCAATAAAAGTCCTAGGGAATCCACATCAAGATAAGGGCTGTTAAAAGATACCATCAATCCATATAAGCACTCTCAGGGGGCAAGCATCTACATGGGTAGCAAACAGACTCAAGTAAGGAAATATTTGCACCTGATAAGACACAAACGCTAGCTCCAAAAGCCTAGCCTCCTTAGGTCTAAGTAAAAAGCTTAAATAGACTGACAATACAACAAGAGCTAAACTACAACAAGAGCTAAAATATAGTAAGAGCTAAACAACAACAAGAGCTATAGTCATCACAGCCAGAGCTACAGTCCTCATATCCAGAGCTACAGTCCTTATAGCTAGAGCTATAGTCATCACAGCCAGAGCTACAGTCATCACAGCCAGAGCTATAGTTCTCACAACCAGAGCTACAGTTCGCACAGCCAGAGCTACAGTTATCACAGCCAAAGTAACAGTAATCATAGCTAGAGCTACAATCATCACAGCTAGAGCTACAATTATCACAGCCAGAGCTACAGTCATCATAACTAAAGTTACAATCCTCATAGCCGGAGCCATAATCATTGCATCCAGAGTTACAGATATCATTACTAGAGCTAAAGTCGTCATAGTGAGGGCTACACGCAACATAGCAAGAGCTACAAACATTGCAACAAAAGCTACAGTCATCATAACAAGAACCACAGTAAATATATCAAGAGCTACATATACCACAGTGAGAGCTATAATTACAGTAAGGGCAATAAATGCTACAACAAGAGCTACAGTCAGTAAAGTAAAGGCTAAAGTCACTACAGTAAGAGCTACACAATGCAGCAAGTGCCATATCCCAGCAAGATTGGCAAATAAGGCTAAGAGCATAAAGCCCTCTTAGTATGGACCATAAGACCACCAAAAGGGAAGAGAAATTGTGCCAATAAGTAAAAGCAAGGAGCATCAAATCAATAAAAGCAATAAAAGGGAAGCCAAAATGTGTCATGGCTCAGAATCATTGTCTAAAGATATAACCAATACTAACTATAATTCTTTTCTTTTATTTTATAGGCTAATGCAACCGTGCAAGTTAAAGCAAATTCGAGCCACTTAAAAAGCGATACAACAGGGATTACACAACATAGCAAGAGCTACAACTACAAGAATCTAGCAAAGGACTATATTTTTAAAATATACAATATGCAACAGCGACAACATCAATAAATTAATAGAAATGAAAAATAGAAAACGTCAAACACAATAAATTGACAAGTGCCACCATCATCACCACCTCTAGACCAGGGAGTGCCCTCTTCCTTCTTTCTCTAATATATGCATCTATATTAGCATTCATACATTGAAAATAAAATAAAAACAATAATGACTCTTTTCTTGTATTTTTGCAAACTTCATCTCTGCCATGAATTGTATATATCAGAGTCGAGTAAGCTGATTTCAATTATTATAATATTTCTTTAATGCCCATTTTGCGTTTTCCCAAGCACGATTGGCAACTCTAAGTCAGGACTTTCTAAACTTTAATCAACCTAATGCTTGACTACCACCTGGATGGACGAAGAACAAGCAAGACAAAACCTATAGAGGATATCGATGAACAAAATAAATTACAATTATCAAGATAACTTTAAGAGAGGCTAGTGATCTCAAGACCATACTCACCTACTCCAATGTTTGAAAATGAGTAAGAGGATCAAAAGAGACCATATTGCGGTATTCACGCTAAGTAATGTGAGAAAGGCGGGGAATACTAAAATGGGGAATGGCAAAAAAAAGAAAAAAGAGAAAAAAACAAAAGAGAAAAAAAAGAAAGAAAAAATGTAGGGTGTAATGCAGGGTGTACTCCAATGCTCCAGAAGTGCAGTATGAGTATCAAACCTTTCGGCGGAATCCATACTGAGTAATACAGAAAAGGCAGGGGATACTAAAGAAAGGAAATCTCTGCAAGAGAGAATAAATAATGTATGGTCAATTATCACTTTTTTGCTCAAAAGCCTCTTGATAATCGAAATTTATTTTATTCATCTACATTCTTTATAACTTTCATCTTGCTACATTCTTTAGAAATTCACTTGGGAAGCATGCTCTCCACTTGGTAACACAAACAATCTTGACCACGAGTTGTGGATCATGTTTTCGAATTGCTGAGATAAACATTAACTCAAGGTTATCATAGTTAAGATAGCTTAAATTCTCTAATACATAAAACTCTTGGCATCGATGGATCAATTGCAAGAATTCAAGAATAGAAGCACTCAATTAACTGTGACTAATTTAATGTATAAATTCAAGAATAAAAAATTCTTTTCAAATAAAGTAATAATAAACTCATGCTCATATGTTTATATGCGCCGTCTCAGGACTTCGAGTTACAATCAACCAATAAAAATTCAAAATTCAATGTCACCAATCAAGACGAGAGGCATCTACAAAAGAAGAACTTCAAGCTGCAATCAGCCAATAAAAATCCAAAAGTCTTCAGCAATGATCAAGATTGAGAAAGCATAAGAACATTTAATAAGAATTCATCAAGATCCAAGAGCATTTGCTATAGAGCCAAAAGGTAACAAATCATAGTTGCACTATGCACTAATCACAATCACACAAAAATCACAATCACAAACATAGTCATAATCATAAATAGTCACTTTTGCCTGACACCCAAAGAGGTTACAGTGGCATTATTTGTTTGCTTGACACCTAAAGAGGTTATAGTTGCATTATGCCTTAACATTATAAGAGAATGTTACGTACCCTTAACATTACTAGAGGATGTTAAGTACGATGCCCAAAGGGGTAGTAATTGCAATTTATATACATATGATTGCATATCACTATCACATGCTTGTCTTACTCTCTTGAATCATCCTGTATGAAGAAATGCATCTTTGCGTGTATCCTAAATTATATCATTTTGCATGTATCCCGAATTGCATCTTGCATAAATCATTATCATCCTTGTGTGAATCCTAAAATTGCATTCTTGGACAAGCCCTAAATTGCATTATAACTTGCATCCCAAACATCCATTCTAATGAAAAAAAAAATGTACGAACACGAGCACTACATGGCGCAAGACACTACATTTGACATCACTATCTTAGAAAGTCATATCTTATTCATAAAAATAGGGCAAACATGACACAAGCATGTCACACTCATGACTGTCATATTATCACATCATCGAGAGTCACATCCAAGATATGACAAATATTAACATCATCACTACATCATTATTGTATCATCACTGCTCAATAGCTTTTTTTTACTTGCTTAGTAGCATCTTTACTACTTAGTAGCATTTTTTATTTGCTTAATAGCATTTTTATCTGCTTAGAAGCATTTTCACTTGCTTAGAAGCATTTTATCTGCTTAGAAGCACCTTCATCTACTTAGAAGCATTTCCACCTACTTAGTAGCATTCTTTGAATTGCTTAGTAGCATTTTTATTTGCTTAATAGCATTTTATCTGCTTAGGAGCATTTTATAAGCTTAGAAGCATCTTTACTGCTTAGTAGCATTTTTATTTGATTAGAAGCATTTTAATATGCTTAGTAGCACTTTCATCTGCTTAATAGCATTTTCATCTACTTAGGAGCATTTCTTTCTACTTAGAAGCATTTTCATATGCTTAGTAGCATCTTTCACTGCTTAGGAGCATTTTTATTTGCTTAGTAGCATTTTTCACTTCTTAGTAACATTTTCACTGCTTAGTAGCATTTTCATTTACACAGAAGCATTTTTATTTGCTTAGCAGCATTTTTCACTGCTTAGTAGCATTTTCACTTGCTTAGTAGCATTTTCATTTACTCAAAAGCATTTTTATCTATTTATTAGCATTTTCATTTGCTTAGTAGCATTTTCATCTGCTTAGTAGCAGTTTTATCTGCTTAGAAGCATTTTTTATCTACTTAGTAGCATTTTTATTTGCTTAGAAGCATTCTCATCTGCTTAGTAGAATTTTTATCTTCTTAGAAGCATTCTCATCTGCTTAGTAGCATCTTCACTTGATTGACACCTCAATAGGTTATAGTAGAATCTTCATTTGCTTGATACCTCAATAAGTTATAGTAGTACTTGTTTGACACCTCGGTAGGTTATAATAGAATTTTCACTTGCTTGACACCTCAATAGATTATAGTAGCATCTGCTTGACACCATAGTAGGTTATAGTAGCACCTTCACTTGCTTGACACCTCAATAGGTTATAGTAGCATCTGCTTGACATATCAGTAGGTTATAGTAGCACCTTCATTTGTTTGACACCTCAATAAGTTATGGTAGCATCAACTTGACACCTCAGCAGGTTATAATAGCATCTACTTGACACCTTAGTAAGTTATAACAACATTCCTATTTACTTATCACCTCAGTAAGCTTACAAAAGCATCATCTCACCTCACCTGAGGAAATTGCAAAAGTAAACAAACAGGTGATGACTCCTCCAACCAAACAAAACAACATCAACAACGATGGGCCTGACATCAAAAGACTAAACGATGCACCATCAAGTAAGTACCTCTCCCCAAAACTATTTTTGCATCTCTGCATTGCTTCATGTGTATTGACATCAGTACTAGAAGACTATACAACACACGTGAAGCAGGGGGCAACTATCATACATCGACTTTTGACTGTCCCCAAAAAGGTCCAATGATGAAAATATTCCTCCGAATATGACAAGTGTTTGTTCATTCGTACCTTCTCTAAAGTGTGCTATGAAGCCCAAACCGAGCAAAACCAGCTACCGAATTATGAATTATCAGAATGATAAGTAGCTCATTTTGAGCAACTGTCACTCAAAATGTGTAACTCTTTAGACCGATGTTCATCTCGTAAGGTCATAGTTCAACTTTGTGAAAATCATAAGTCAATTTTTTATGAAACGAATGTTAGAAACACATTCAAAAGCCCTAAAAACCTCCGAAAGTGACCCCAGAATAGTGTGCATAATCCCGAGAAGTTGTGCATGAGCAAAATTATAGCGTGTGATCACACCCGAACACACTTTGCTCATGCATGAAAATAGAAGCCGATTTTGACAAAACAGACACTGGAAACGTGTCCGGGAGGTCCAAAAACCCTTAGAAAGTAACCTCAGAATTGTGCACACATGCCCCAAAATTAGCGAGTGAGCGCGTTAACTGTGCAAGATTAAGCACTTGAGCGCGTGATCACTGGCCCTTGGGCGTGATCACGCATGATTACGCATACCAACATGTGATCATATACCCCAATACGCGTGCACACGCATAAAACTACGCACACACACACCTTGGGATGCATGATCACGCTTGTTTTTCCTACTTTTCCTTATAAATAGAGGCCTCTATCTCCTATTTGAGGGGGCGAGAGCCAAAAAGCAGACACACACATTGAAACGCTATCGAATTGAAGACTCAGGAGTCCTAATTCATACGCTTTTAGCCCTCCTACTATGCTTTTTATAGGATTTTTTAGAGCAATTTTTATAGGATTTTTTAGAGCAACTTGAACCAAACCTACCCACATCTTTGTCAAAGCACGCTTCAAAGGTATATGAATTTACATTCTACTCGTCATTTTCAACCTCTCGATGAGGACAGCTTAAAAATCCCACAAGCTAAAGCTTTAAAAACCCAAAAATAAGCTTAGTAGAATCTGAGGACCAAATAATCATTTTTTTCACGTTTATTTTACTATTTTGTATTTTACTTTTATTATCGCCAGCAGTTGAGAAATTGTTGTGATTGTGTGGTGAGACTAGAAATTTGCATGCTGATTAAATAATGTCTGCTTTATTATCTGTCACACTCGTACTCTATTATAGGTACATTTGCATACATATTACATTGCATTTATATATATATATATTGATTGAGTTTAAGTATAAGCTAGTATACATGGTTAGGCTAGTGTATCGGGTTAAGTCGTGACTTGTGCTCAATTGAAGAGCGAGAATTTTTGAATTTTGATGTAACTCAAAATTGGTAAAATTATGAGAATAAAACGGATTAGGATTAAAAATAAAATAAAGAGTGAGATTTAAAAAGTTTAGGATGATTTGGACTCAATTGAAACAAATAGACATGCTAAAATGCACAATTGAAAGCTTGAGATTTAATAGATGAGAAAACCATTTCATTAAGGCTTAAAATGGATATTTCACCTTTAATATATCAAAATATAATATGGAATCTTCTCTAATTGGTGGCTTTACAGAAAGAGAGAGAGAGCCTTAGTTGTTAAGAAAAGAAAAAGAAAAGAAAGAAAGAGAAAAGAGAAAGAAGTTGAGAGAATTCTGAATTTCTTAATTAAAGTTTATCTTTTGCAAGCTAAATCAAAAAGTATAAAGCAATTTCAGGCTGAAATTATCATCCTTAAAGACTGTATTGATCTATTTGGTAAGTAATTAACTTGTTTTGGTTGATTTGGTTTAGGGTTCATAACATGTTGTTCTCGGGTTTTAAGCACCTGATTTTTTAGTCTCTGTGTTTTGATTATAACTTGATCTAGAGAGCTCAAAATTGAGTGTTCTTTGATTTTGATTCTATGAAAAATTAAAAGAGTCCTCTAAAACTTTTCTCTTTAAGGTTGAGCTAAATCAGTCAGGAAGTTAGACTAATAAAAGGAAACATTTTGATACTCACTCTGTTCATGTATAGTGACCTGATTGTGTTCAGGTGCTTATATCTCACTCTATAGCTGTCAAAATTAAGTGAAACTTTTACAAAAATTCAGTATACATACAGATTTAATACTGATTCAAATTTGAGCTTAAAATTCATTCTCTACAGGTTTGGAAAAATTTTCTAAGTTAGGACTGTAAACAACCCTTTTAGAGTTAAATGGCCAGAATAGTGAAGTTAAGTTGTTTTGCATTCTATGCACACCATTTGGGGGTTGCATGAACAGGACAGCATATGAAATTATTTTATTGATGATTTTTAAATGAAATTTCATGTTTTAGGTTCTGGAAAAGGAAAGGATAGTGGTGGTGCAAGCTGAACCAAAATAGTGAATCGGTTGTGTTTATTTTGGAAAGCTATTTTATGAGTAGTTATTCAAGCTCTTTAATACCCTTTTGTTACAGAAATAAAATGAGCTTTTTAATGACCTGAATTGATGTATTATAAATGGTTTTAATTCAGCCTTTGCTACTTAAATCACATGTTTAAGCTTCAAGCTTAAAAGGTTTCAAGTATACGAACTAAATGTATTATTTCTATGCATTTTGCTATGTGATCTGATTTGGGATCTTTTTAATTACTTGGTGATTAAAATGAGCTTATGCTAAATCTGATTTCACTTCTTTCAATTATGATAAAGATTGAATGATTTGGAATGGTTATTAAACCATAAATGTGATAATGTTATTTTTATTGATTATTTGGTGAAAATGATATGAGTTGTTAGATGTGCTAAGATGATATATGCACATTTGAGATTGTGTTGGTTGTTATTGTGCAATAAACAATAGGGCACTTGATTGCAGGGCGGTGAAGGAAGAAGGGTCGTTCCGTGCTAATGTAGTCGAAGGGTTAGCCTTTAAGTGTGCCTAGAGATTGAATTGGTGATGGCCTATATGTTATGGCCTAGTTGTGATGCTTGTTTAGGGATGGTTAATACGTGTGAAAGGTTGTATTAATGTTTGTAAAGGCATGTGTTATACTTGACTAAACTTTGTATAAGTTTAAAAGTAAGAATGGCTTTGATATTTCAAGTGGATTATAATTTGATTTTTAAGTACTTTAGTATTTTGATTTGAGAAGTTTAATGTGTTTGATATAATTAAATTATTTTCTGCTTGGAATATCTATTCATTGAGTATTTTTGTACTCATTTTACTATGTTTTATAAACTTTTTCAGATAACAGGGCTTGATGGTGGGTGGATTGAGCTAAGAGAGGGTGTATAGAAGTTTCAGATTAAGGTTGGCCAACATCCTCGTTAGAGAAGCCTAGTATTTTTGTTTCTTAATTATATTTGTATAAGTATTGTAAAAGGATTTATTCTTAAGTCAAATAGTGGTGGCTAGGCTTTGTGTAAAGCATCTATGTATAAAAGTGATTTATATTATTTATAATGTTTACTCTACCATGTCTTTGGTTTGCAAAGATTAATATCAATCTAGTTATAAAAATGTGATTTTCCTATGTTACATAATAATCCTATATTATAGTTATGAATCATAAATTCATCAAATTACAGGAAGGTTTTCTTATTTTCAATTACACGATTGCATCAGGCTTATTTTAATTCTTTTAATTAATATATAATTTGATTAAATTAAATCCTTTATTGAATGGTTGGTTTCAAACGTCCATCTCGGGCTTTGTGATATGAGGTGTGACATTTTTGGTATCAGAGCTTTGTTAAATGGTCCTTTAAACTATGTTTTTGCTGTTGTTTGATGAAATATTAAAAATGCTTTTGTTCTACTTATAGGATGCCACCAAGAAGAGACTGTTATAGGGCACCTCGATGAAGGAGGGTTGGCCAACAAGGTAGTGACAGGGCAGAGTCTAGGGGTAGTGCTAATCCTGAGTTAGAATTTGAAGCTAGAACCCTTATTTTAGAGCAACCTCCACCTCCCCCTCTCCCTGTTGTGCCTATGTTATAGTTTGATCCTAGGGTACTTGCAGATACTATTATTGCTACTTTAGCAGCCCAAGAACAGAGGAGAAGACCTGGTGATATAATTGAACATGCTAAGAAATGTGGGGCATTCGACTTCCACAGTTCAATTGATTCTAGAGAGGAAGATAGGTGGCTAAAAGCAACAGAGAAAGCATTCAATACACTTGAGCTCATAGAAGCACAAAAGGTTGGTAATGTGTATGGTTTGCTGCATGACACATCTGATGCTTGGTTTGCACGAGTTAGAATACTGCATGGGGACCAGTTGACTTGGGATGCCTTTAAGACAGAGTTTTATAGATTTAACTGATGCATTCAAAGCAGAGAGGCAGAATGAGTTTATTGCCTTGAAACAGGGAAGTATGACTGTGCGAGAATATGTTGATAGATTTGAAGATTTGTATAAGTATGCTTCTGACATCTTTCCAACTAAGCCTCAAAAGTGCTATAGGTTCAAGGAGGGCTTACATACAGTGTTGAAAAATGAACTATCACTATATGAGGGCCAACATTTTAGGGGTTGGGTTAAGAAAGCAATTGAGAAAGAGAAGCTGAGAAAAGAAATTGAACAAGAGGGCAAGTCAAAGGCTCCAGTTTAGGTAGGAAAGGAAAGGGTTCCAAATATAATGATATTTATAATATATTTAAACTAAATTAAATAGTTTGTTAATGGTTGATGTTTAAACGTCCATCTTAGGCTATGTGAGACGAGGTGTGACAAAGTATTTATAGCTTTTTTTAATATTTAATGTGTTTAAATTATTGGTCTATATATTATTTATGTTATATATGTTTATAGATGTGGGAAAAAGAAAGCAGTGATTGAATCTGGTATTTAAGCTGATTCCTCTATGCAAGAACAACAGGTGGTTTTTTATTGCCTGTTGCTTGTCATTATAGTGATTAAAGTTAGTGATATCTCTTTCTTTTTGTCATTATACATCACTTTTTTTCCTCAGGAAAAGGTTAGCCTCGATAGTCTGAGAATGGAAGTTTTAGGTTCATCACCAACTAAAAACTTTGATGTTTGTTACCAGAGAAGGAGGAACCCCATATATGCTGCTACAACACAACCAGGAGGACTGATGTCTTAGAAGCCCCAATAATTGGCTTTGCATCGCAACCCCCATGAGGTTATGGCATTTATATAGACCTTGAGACTTAATCTATCATAATTGATGTAGGTTTAAATGTAATTATTTTTTAGTTCAAATGATAATTAGTTATGAAACTCTCATTTTAACAGATGTTTATTTATTTATGTAGCCTAAAACAAGGAATGAAAGAGCTGTAAGTGTGGACTTAAGTGGAAAGCATAGGTTAGGCAATGAGCTGGAACCGAGCTTCATGAAAGAGAAGTAAGAAGGTTTTACTAAAGGTGGAAAACACTATATTACATCCATTAAATTACAAGTACTTTACAGGTTTCTTTATTTAAGCTAATAGATTTTAAAGAGTTGTGTTCATCTAATTATTATCTATATTTTAGGCTAAGGCAATTAAGAGGGCATCTAAGGCTACAAGTGAGACAACATAGGTAGATAAGCATGATGCTGATAATGCTGGCAAATGACAAAAAGCAAAGTAGATGTGAAAAAGTTTGGATATTGTTTAACTTTTTGGACTTAAGTTGATATGTGGTAAACTCTATGGTCAATCAACTTTGAACAATTAGTAGTTTTTTTAACTATTTTGTTAAAGTTGTTCTTTTTGTAATAAAAACAGAGGCATGATCTTATCAACCATATGGTGCTTTTTGGGCAAACCCATTGCCAACTATTGTTAATGTATTGTTAAAGTTTCAGTTGATAATTACCTTTTTTCACTTGTGGCCAAACTTAATGCCAACTATTGTTAATGTATTTGCGGATTCTTGTTTATGGTATTCTATTTGTAGAATTCAAGTTCAAAACAAAACTTATTTCTAGTATTCTCAAATAACTGTGAATGTGCACTTTGGATTTATTGCCATTATTGAAACAATTCATTCATTCATAATACACTTCAAATAATTCACTAAATTAACCTATTTCATTCACTAGTTCAAATCATTCTTCAAATTCTTGGTTAAATACATCCAATTTACAACATAAGACCAATGTTTCATCATTCTTGAATGGATCGAGGTTCCATTCCTTCCAAAAACACAAAACCCCATTTGCTTAAACATAACATTGGCTACTCCTATTACTAATAATCTATTTTTTAAAGGTTAACATTCAAGTAACCTAATCACCCATACTTATTACTCTAATCATAACTTCTATTACATGCAACAGAAAATTATTACAATGACCAACACAATTACCACAACCCTCAGAATTCTTTCTCTCTTTTTGCACCACTGTAGTTTCACTTCCAACTCTGATTTGTTATTAAGAATGCTGAAAAAATATTCTGCTTGATCTTACACACAATGGACCCTCAACCCATTCAGTACTCCTGTTGCATGTAGGATCTCTGCATGACCAAAATCTTCTCCCTAGAGTTGCACGAGTCCATGACACTCTGATGATATGTTGCTCACCACAAGCACAAAAATACCCTTCCATTCTTTCTCCGCTTCTTCTTCCTCTATCGATCTCCTTAACAAGCTACCCCTGTCCCTCTTTTATTTTATTTTTTAGTTCCTTCAATTATTCATATAATGCTCATTAATGGCATTTAAGTCATTTAATATCAATTGCACTTGTAAACAATGACATGGCATTTTTTATTCAAATGGTGGGCCCCACTTGTGCACACTCAGCATTCAGACCACCATTGGCCAGACATAAGCACTAGAATGGAGCTATTTTAATGAGTTCAGACACTTAATCATAAAAAAAAGTTCGCCCACCAAAATAGAAAAAATTGAAAAGTTCACACACCATTTGTGCAATTTTTCCTTATTATTATTATTATTATTACACTTGTTGTTGAAGTTGTATTGTTATTATTATTATTATTATTATTATTATTATTATTATTATTATTATTATTATATGTTATAAGTGAAAAAAAAAAAGAAAAAGAAACAAGTGGGAGATGGACACGTGGGGGTGTGTCCATAAAAAGGGGAGAAGTGGTCTGCGCTGGTAAGGAAGACAAGAACAACGGGACTTTTTGTTTCTTAGGTGGCAAATTACATTTTGGTACCAAAAATTTTCTTTTCCTCCATTAACCACCAAACAACCTCTGATTGACCTCAAATTTGAACCATAGCTTCTCCTCATCTTCTTCTACACACAAGTAGCTTTTGTTTCATGAGAAAAGACTCAAAACTGTGCAATTTTGAAGAAGAACATTCAGCCATTCTATTGCCATTTCTCACTGTTCCGGGGACTTTCAGCTTTCTAGATTGCTTCCATTGTGTTCCCCTCATTACCAGAAGTCCATAGCCACTAACCACACGTCCGATCTAGTCCAATTTAATTTTCTATGAATGTTTAGGTAAATTCTCTTTAATTTTTTTGATCCATGAATTCTATACATGTTTTCGTGCATTTGAGGCTTTAAATGTGTTCTAATAATTATTACAAACATTTTGGTATATTCGGTTTTCACGGGTGATGCTTTTCTGGTGGGAAGTCTGGTTGGTCCCACCAGAACTCCGACGAATAAGCAGTACCGACTCGAAAGTAATTGTGAACTATTTTTAATTAACAGTATAAATTATGGTAAATAATTTCCATAAATGGAGTTTAGTTTAATTCTTTATGAATTTTGAGAAATAAATCTCGGAAAGGTTGCGGTGGAAATTAGTTAATTTCCATTTAAATTAGTTTAATTGTTGGAGATAATTCTTAAGCCGCAAATTAATCATTTAGGGTGTTCCTAAGTCAATTTCCATGATTCTATTATTTTATAAAATTTTAGAATTTTTCAGAGTTATTAGGAGTTATTTGATAATTATTTATATATATTGTTTATAGAGTATACCAAAGCGAAGACATTGGGTAATAGGTGAGCAAGGACATATCAGTCTGCTTGCTCCACTTGTAAGTTAATATTTGAAATGTGTGTTAGATTTATACATAAAATTATAAATTGGTTGAATATATTTAAAATGGGAAATTTAATTAAAGAACTTATATTTTAATATAGAAATATTCACACTGTTGATTTGTTATATTGAAGAAGAGGATTCAATTAAAGAATTTATATTTCCAATATTTGAATATTGATAATGTTGATTTTGATATTTTAATATGTTGATTTTGTTTTGATTATATTCAATGCTATTTGGCATCTTTATTTTATTATGATTATTAATGTTAATGATATGGTGAAGGATAAAATAAAAATATGTTATTTTCCAGTTACAGTATTGTTGTGTTCAAAACCCGCAAGAGCACGAATCATGAATTGTAACACAAAAGATATCATTACCTCAAAGACTGTATATTGAGTAGTAATATTTTTACTTATATTCTTAGCTAGTAAATCAAATAAAAATATTTTAGCAAATATAATATAAAATAAAATCAATTTAAACTAAATTAAAATCAAATAATTGGAAACTTAGAGCCTAGGTATAGTTTCGCTATTCCAATCCAATCATGAACACAAACTAATTGAAAAACATTGATATCAGTTAAGGGTAATTGTTCTAAAATACCTAAAGACTCTCTCGAGCTCAATTAAGCATGCAAAGACAAAAATTTAACCTACTTTTGTGGTTAAGAGATTAATCTAAACTCATTAAGTTCTTTAACAATTAATTTACCATCGTAGATCCTACCTACTGTCGTGGTTCCCTGTAGAACTTGCCTACTCTCATGGTCAAGTGATCTAAGTCATATGAATTTTAAGCTAGTGAATTCTCCTAACTCTTGTTGGTAAAAACACCCATAAACATGCAAACAAACTGGCCAAAAATGAAAGCATAAAAATAATTGCAATTCATAGAAGTAACTGAAAATTAATTCAAATAATAATAAAAATTGTGTTTAATCATGTCATGGAATAGCTACTCCTAACCTAAACTCTAAAACAAAATTAGCCACGCATGATTGTGGCGAAGCTCTCAAACATAATTCAAAGAATTAAAGAAGAAGAAGAACTAATAAAAACTCTTGAATTGTTGCACAAATCTTCTTCAATCTCCATTTAGCTCCTGTTCATGGCCTCCAATTAATGTTAAAAGATTATTTCTAGCTTCTCATAATTCTCCTTTTAGAGAGTCCACCATGTAAAGAACTTGAAAACCCTTAAAATTCTCTTCCTTCTCGGGCAAGAAGAAGAAGAATTAATAAATATTCATCATGGCTTGCATAATGGCTTAACTCACAGCTTCAGTAAGGCATGCAACTTTATTCTTCTTATTTTGATTTTTGTCATGGCTTGGGCAAGCCATGACACATGTTGTGTCACGATGCATGGGCCATGCACACGGTTTGGATCATGCCTTCCCATATGTCATGTTGAAATGTTTCGTTTCCTTCTAGCTTGCAAATAAACACATGGCTTGGCTCATGGCTTGGGCAAGCCATGACGAATGTCATGTCAACTCTGCTCCATATTCCTTTTGAACTTCCTCTTTAGACTTAACTACAAAAAGGAAAATTAATTAATATCAAACAAAAACTCCTTAAAAATATGCGTTAAATAATAAAATCCTAATTAAATTCTAACACTAATATATTTCCTATTTAAACTTATATTCTACCCATTTTATTCTAATTTTTATTCAATAATTCATTAAAATTCAACTGAAAAACATGTAAATATAATACACATCAAGTAGTTTTGGAATTTATCATGCAATATATATATATATAAAGGATTTTTGGAAAAAGACTTGTAGAACGGGCTACTTGATGGGTGTCATTAGGACCGTGTGCACACAGGTAATGATTTTGAGTCGGGCACTCGTTGAGAAATTTAATTGTGAAGCTCGGCTGATACATAGCTCTCGGGCATATGGTAGTGAAAGGCTCGGTTGATGCATAGTTCTCAGGCATATTTTGATTAAACATGTCACGACCCGAACTAAAGGTACGTGACCGATACTAGGGAATAGGGATACATAAAGTAACCAAAACCCATAGCAAGCCTTAAAATATTTTCACGGAATAAAACCAACACACTTCACAATAAATCATAATAAATGCACAATATAATAAAAGCATAAAATAATATTCTTTTAAATACAATATTTCAAGTTAGATACAATCAGAATACCGATAATACATAATTTGAATTTACTACTACGGTGTCTAGAATTCAATTACATAGTATAATAATTAAATTAACATACATAATGCAGCCGGTGAAGAACGAACTCGATGCAAAGTATGGATACTAGAAGACTGATTGTGAGGTCTTGAAAAAAATAGGTTGAGGGGAATCAGAACTCACTGAGTGAATCAATTTTATAAAATGCATGTTGGTTTTAAACCATTTGTTAAAACCTTTTTAAAACAATATAAGATAAAATAATTATAATTAAAATCATTTACTTTTCTCAATAGTATTTATATAAAGTCTCTTTAAAACTTCTTAAATCAATTTAATATGAAATTCTCGTATAAAATATTTAAAATATTTATTTTTGTGGAAAACCTGGTAGAACACCTAAACCGTTATTCTACTAGCCTTTCGGCTCTTTTAATCCAAGTGACTGCCTTCTCGAGAGCAATGCATCAACTGAGTTACTGCCACAATCATTTCACTTATTCCATATTGATGTCTCGAGAGCAAGCTCAACAAAGTTACATCTCTTTTTCTTTTCTTTTACTGGCCCGAGAGCACTAGCTCCACCAAGCTCTAACCATTTACATATTAATCATATACTAAGATATTACCCATGCGCACGTGGTCCTAGTGATACCCACTAGGTAGCACGTTCTACCATTATCTTCAAATCTATTCGAATTATAAATAATTAAATCAATTAAATAAATCATTAAATAATGAATAAATGAACAATTAATTCAATAATAAAACATAACGAATAATTTTTCTTTTAAACATACTTTATTTTTAATTGCTAGAAAATATATTGAAACACACACAACACACATCTCATAAAATTAACTCACAGGTTGAGTGTGTCAGAAGATGCGTTCTCTATTGTCCTTGTGCTACAGCTTGTGCCTCAGAGTTCTCTAAAATAAATAATATTTATTTAAAATATGCTCGTAGGATAAATAATTAAATTCATGAAATTCTCAAAAATTAATAAAATCATGAAATGAATGAATTGACTCGATCTAAGACACAACTCATCTAAAACTAGAATTTCGACATAGGCTGATGTCACACTTTACGAGAAATCTACCAAAATTCGGCAGAATCTCCTCTGTAAGACATCTCTCTACTAAAAGTAGAGTCATTCTTGCACAAAAACAAACTTCAAATATACTCACAACACCAAATCTCAGGTTGGGCCCCCGAATTCCACTAAATGCCCAACCGAGAACTAATATCACAACAACCAAATAAAATAATATAATTTTTAATAAATTACCAAAAATCATAAAATCTCATTTAAATACCACAATTTAATTTATTTCCACAATGAAACATAAAATATATTTATTTTTAAATAAATAGTAAAATTCTAGATTATACATAAATTTTCGTTAATAAACATATATAATTCAAACCTTACAATTAAATTAACATTAATCATAAATAACCATTTAAACTACTTAAATAGATTATAAATTTAGCAAATAACTCATTTAGGCGTAAAATAATAAATAAACTTATTATTCATATATTTTTCCGAAAATTAGTAATAATTAGCTAAAAATAGGAAATAATTCATAAAATTTATTTTAATACTATTTATTACTCAAATACTGTCTAAAAAATATTAATTAACAATAATTTAAACTAAAATATAAAATTTACTAATTTATACACATTTTTCCAAGAATTCATTTTTCACATAAACATTCAAAAATTTATAATAAAAATTCTATACATAATTTTAATAAACTTTCTTCATGAAATTTGCTCAAAATAATCAGTAGAATTTATTAAAAATATAACCTTCCTAAGCCCATAACAGTACCGGAATAGTAACTCCGAGCATCGGAATAGTGCAATTTCGAAAATAATTTCAGAAAAATACATAAAAATTATCAATGGATAGCTCACAACCTCAACATCAAATAATCCTAAAGCACCTATACCTAATAAAATCATTTTCAGGCTCAAACTAATAAATTAACCTAAAAACCTATAATTGAAAAATCCAAATTTGAGGTTGTTACCTAAGTTAATTCCTTAAAAAAATTAAGGAATTGAGAAGCCCACTTTGAGACAAAGAGATAGAGCCCAAATTTGCCGGCTAGAGATGCTGGAAACTTCACCGACCAAGAGAAGAGGAATCCAGCCAAAACGAGAAGAAAACCAGGAAGAAGAAGGCGGCTGGTGGCTAAACAGTGGGCTGAAGGGCGGCGAGGCTGGTGGCACGATGACGAGGAACAGTGGGCTGTGGTTGGCAACAACGGCAAGGCATGGCAGTGGTTGTCTGTCGGAAATGGTAGAGAGAAAGAAGAAGAATAAGAAGAAGAAGAAAAAGAAAAAGAAAAGGAAAAGAAAAAAATCCCGTCCTTTTTTTAATAATAATAATAATAAAATGCTAATTTACCACCAATCTCTCAACCAAATAAATATACACAAATAATTATAAAGTAATACTTAGTTAACAATTTATTAAAATAAAATTAACACACTTTTATAAAATAATAATTAAATAACTCTCAACACAAAAATTCAAATTTAATTTCACTAAATAATAATCTCAACAATAATAAAATATTTATTAACACTGCAAGTCTCAAAAATATATTTTATAATTTTAAAATAATTCGGGTGTTTACAAAATATTTACTGAGACCGGTGGCTCGGTTAATACTTAGCTCTCAGGAACCGCCAATAAATATTGGAATAAGAGACTGACTGCAGCTGGTAGCTCGGTGAAAGCTTAGCTCACGGAAACTGGAAGTCATTAGATAAATAAGAGAGTTGAATGGCTGTTAGATTTGTGGTTTAGGGTTCTACCACTAATTTTCACCTAAATTATTTATTAACATTATTTTATTATTTTATCTTTTTATTTTATGTTTGTTTAATCAATGGGTATTTGGAAGTTGATTTTTAATAAAGTTAATAAATGAAATTTTTGGAGTATTTATATACATCCATATTTCAAAAGATTTATATTTGGAATATATATATATATATATATATATATATATATATATATATATATATATATATATATATATATGTATGTATGTATATATGTATGT